>JAAOAM010000350.1:0-104539 GCA_013396015.1 Fusarium mexicanum
GTTGAATAGTCCGCTGTATAGTTTGTGGATGTTGAGATGAGAATACGAAAAAACCCTGGACTGAAGGGCCCCTTTAATATGAGGAACTGGGGATGTAAAACTGGTTGGAGATGAGATTTCTCTTGGTGGTACCCCAGAGGTCTGGACTCTCGTCTTGTGGGGTAATCTGGGGATGGGGTCGGGTTTTCCGGGGGGCACTAGGATTCCCCGAACTTCCTCGGTCGTCGGGGTAAATGAGAACGCTCGCTGTATCAGAAACCGAATGAATCACGCTGAATTTTCGTCCTTAAGCTTCTATTAAGCTTAAGGTGACCTCTAGCAAGGTGTTTTCGGCCCTGGGTAAATCTGTAGCGACATCAGCATCCTTATCCGCCGATCCAACATGGAGAATTCACGGGAGACCCACAACACACCCAAGTTCGTTACCCCAAATCGAATCTTGCGAACTTCGGGACATGCGACAAGCGGGAACAAAGTATCGTCTTTTACCTTGACCAATGGCGACTCTGAGGACAGGGCTGAAGTCATCTTGGACTATGGCCGATGCGAAGGCGGCTTCCCTGTCTTCACCATTGCGTCTGCATCAGCGCCCAAAGGACAGCAACAAGTCGCGTTTCAAGTCACTTATAGTGAGACTATAGAGGGGATCGATAACGAGAATGGTGCAGTTTCTTCCGCTACGTACTCACTAGTGTGCCAATGCTAACTCTTACAGGCGATGGTCCATTCTTCCTATTCTCTAATGCCATGGACAGCTACCGAGTCTGCAAACACCACGCCACTGTCACCAATGATACGCAAACTGTGAAACCTCGCTTCACTCAAGCATCCCAGAGGTATCAAAAGATCACCTTACTCGACCCAAACACGAGCATCGCGTTCTCCACGGTTGGCTTCCAAGCCGTGCGCCCTGATGCTACAGTGAAAGCCAACTTCCACTGTTCAGACGAAACCATCAATCGCATCTGGAGAGACGGTGTACGAACTGTTGACTTGTGTACTGTTGAGAGTGAAGAAACAGTTCCAGCGTGGGATGTTACTGATGACGGCACTCGTGTTTACGGAAGCCACTGGGCCCCTTGTCGGCAGGGCACGAGATGGAAGGATTATAAAGTCACGTTCCAGACAAAGGTTGAGGAACATGGTGCGAGCTGGGCTGTTCGTATGATCACCAACGGGTTGATCTTCTGCTTGGATACCAGGAGCAGAACGTTGACGGCTGTTGAGGGATTGTCGAACAAGTCATCTATTCTGCCCTCCATTGAGAGAGGGTCATGGCAGCTGCCAGAAACCTTGGACTTGACCGGATGGCTGACAATCGAGACTCTCGCGGTGGGAGATCGCGTCACAGTCAAGATTGAAGGCAATGAGATTGCCTCAGTCAGAGATATTTATGTGAAAGCGATGCTTGGAAACGGGCTTGTCAACACAGGTTCTGTGGCCTTCGGTGGGCCACCCTGCTGGGTTGCACTGTACCGAGATCTGTCAATAGTAGATCACGACGGACAGATTCTCTACTTGAACACGCTGTTACGATCCGATGCTGGGCGTACGTTCGACGACTTCCAAGTTGGAACAAACAAGCTCGCCTGTATCATTGACGGCGCCAAGCGAGACCGAGCTTCCTTTGGTGGTGATGCCTTCGTCACCGGTCGGTCGATCGCATACTCCACTGCTGACTTTGAGGCATGGAAAGGAACCATCCAGCTTCTGCTCAGTCATCAGACTAAGGAAGGGTATCTTGGTAACCTATGCCCTATCCAGGCTCCAGAGCACGGTGGTGCAGATGACCCGCCAGTCTATGGCCACTACTCGTTGGCATATGCACTGCTACTTGTAGTCTCAATCAAGGACTACTGGCTGCACTCAGGTGATTGGTCTGTCGTGGAGAAGTCATACCGCCAGCTTGAAAGACAGATGGAGTTTACGAGGGGGTTCTTGAACTCTGACGGGTTGGTTCAAGCACCTCCGTATCTCTCGAGTATGTTATTTCCACCCTATTGCCTTCGATGTACTAACAGTGAACAGTGACGTGGTTCCCTATGGGGGGCCCCGTTTTTGGTGTCTCAACCGGTCTGAACCTTGCATACTTGGATGCCCTCAACGCCATGGCATCAATGTCTCTAGACGGCAAGACCGCATCTCAATATTCCTCCCAAGCGGCCAATCTAAAAGAGACCCTGATCCGTGGGCTGTGGAATAACGAGCAAGGCACCATGCGACCTGCTCTGTCTCTAGACCCCAATGGCGTCTTCCAAGATGTCAATGCGTATGCTGCGACTCTAGGTGTTTCTCCAGACCATCCAAAATTGGCAGAGGGCATACTTCCACCCAGTGAATCATTACCCTCCGCATTCCGAGGTCTTGATAAATGGGATAAGTTTGAAGTTACCAGTCCCTACGCATCTGGATTTGTACTAGAAGCTCTATTCGCTAAAAACGAGGGCATAAAGGCAATTGAGCTGTTATCTCAGGTATGGGGCGTCATGGCAGACCAGGAGAGCCCGAACTACTCTGGTGCTCACTGGGAAGCTATGAAAACTGACGGTTCACCTTTCAATCATGACGTGTCGCTGGCTCATGGATGGTCTTCCTGGCCAGTGTTTCTGCTACCGAGATATTTTGCTGGAGTTTGTCCCCTTGAAGCGGGCTGGAAGAAAATTGGTGTCGAGCCTGTTCTTGCAGGCTTGGAAGAGGTGGCATACTCACTCGAGACTCCACAAGGGCCTTTGTCAGTGATATTACAAGTAAGCGAGAAGCATGGACAAGGTAGTATTAAGCTATCAGTACCTCGTGGTAGTACTGCCGTTGTTAAGGCTCCGAAGGGTTGGAGCTTGGAAAATGATGGTGTTATTCAAGGATCTGGGACTGAAGTATCTGTAAAGCTATCAAAATCCAGTTTATAGTAGTGAGACTACAGAGATAATACAATTTCTATCGGTTTTGCATTGATCCTACCTAATTCGCCACCATCGCTATAGCCTCTTGACCAACCGATTCTTCGCTGATCCATACCTCGGTGCACTATCAACTGCCAAGTTTGTCAATTGAACCACCATGTTCACAATCATTCTCTTTCAAACCGATAAGTGTCGGCTGATCCAACTGCCAGCAAGCGCACGTATCACCTTCCAAAAGGACGAAGCTCGCAACATCCGACCCCGCATGATTGAAAATAGTGCAGTGGATCATGATGGCCGGAAAACCCGAGTATGGGGCGGACGCATGATTGCCTCCCACAATCCTTCTGTGGAACAGTGGAACAGGCCTAGACTTGGCTTGCCGGAGCGGCGAAAGCGCCACTAGGGACAAGCGAAGTCATATATACAACTCCCAGCACCACTTCATGGCACGGTATACACAGTAAAGGCAATTTCGTTTAGCCATTATGGATGCCCAAGCTACTCTCAAGACTTTATCCCTGCAAGAAAAGGTCAGGCTACTGTCTGGTACGCCAGATGACTTTGTCTCAATTGCAGGGATTCCTGAGAAGGGCATTGCACCACTCAAGGTATGCCAAAAAAAACTTGACTCTGCTGTTGCGAATACTAACATACTCGCTAGACAGCTGACTCAATCAGCGGCATACGCCCCAGTGAATTCAACAGTGCACTCACAACAGCTTGCTTCCCCAACACAGCCTGCATAGCCTCATCATGGAACACCGAACTCTTGGAGAAGATGGGCGCTGAGCTCACTCGCCAAGCCAAGATCAAGCATGCGCAGATGATCCTTGGGCCGACCATCAATATCCAGAGAGATCCTCGCGCCGGACGTAACTTTGAGTGCTTTAGTGAAGATCCGTTGCTCTCGGGATACATGGCTGCGGCTATTGTGAATGGTATCCAGAGTAAAGGCTATGGAGCTTGTGCAAAGCATTTTGTCTGCAATGACTCTGAGACGCAAAGGCGGTATTACAATGTCGATGAGTCGCCGGATGGAAGGGCGTTGAGGGAGATTTATTTGGCTGCCTGGTCATTTCTGTTGAAGAAGTCGAACCCTGATGGCGTCATGACAGCGTGAGTGCCACCGATACTATTCATGAGGCTAGTACTAACATCTTGTGTAGATACAATAAAGTCAATGGAGCTTTTTGCTGTGACAGCGAAACCCTTATCCAGGATATCCTCCGAAAGGAATGGGGTTACCAAGGCATCGTCATGTCAGATTGGTTCGGCACTCGCTCTACAGTAGCTGCCATGAAGGCTGGTGTCGATGTTGAGATGCCCGTACCTGTCTTCAGAGGCGAAAGGCTCATCAAAGCTGTAACTTCCGGCGAGATCAGCGAAGAGGTGATCGACGCCAGCGTGGTCAGACTCCTCGAGTTACGTAACCGTACGCAAGCGGCACAGAGCGAGGGACCAGAGAAATCGGAGATCGTCCAGGAGACGAACGACATCGCTCGTCAACTTGCCCAAGAAGGTATCGTTCTTCTGAAAAATGAGTACCAAACTCTTCCGCTGCCAGCATCTACAGGTTTAAGAGTTGGAGTCGTTGGTGAGTACGCCAAGAAGGCTGTCTTCACTGGCGGTGGCAGCGCATCATGCAACCCTCAGTATCGCCAGGTTCTACTCGATCTGTTGCGGGAAGCGCTGCAAGATGAGCAGAAGATTTCACATGCAAGTGGTGTTCGAATGCGCCGTATTATTCCTACGGTACCTGTGGAGATTGTCACGACGAAAGAGGGCAAGAAGGGTGTCGAGGTAGCCTATTACAACGCGGGTCAAGACGATCCGGTTCTTGTTGAGACTTTGGAGGACGCTGCTATCAATCTCATGGCCCAGGGCAAGCCAGGGCTGAAGACGCCAGGCTCTCATGTGAAGATGACTACCAACCTTGTTCCGACGAGTACTGGAACTCACACGCTAGCGCTTCGCCACTCGGGGTCTTTCATCGTTGAAGTTGATAGAGTCTGTGTGCTCAAAGGCGATGCACCAGATATCACAACCGAGCAGTTTCTTTTCAACTTGATCAAACTTGAGTCTCGAGTCGAGCTGAAGATGGAGGTAGGAAAGTCGTACCACATTTCTGTCACCATGCAATCGAGAGAACCTGTCATTGGGGAGCCTACTCCATACGGCCTAACCCTGGCCTTTGAGGAAGAATACTCCGAAAAGGAAGCTATATCCGAGGCAGTCGAAGTCGCAAAGTCATCTGATATCACAATAATCTACGCCGGTCGCAGCGAGCAGTACGAGTCTGAAGGATTTGACTTGGAGGAGATCACTCTCCCTGCCAATCAAGTGGCCATGATCAAGGCTGTCGCTGCTGCTTCGAAGAAGACAGCCGTTCTTCTTCACTGCGGTAACCCGATTGACATCAGCAGTTTCGCTGACGATGTCGATGCCATTGTGAATATGCACTTTCCAGGTCAAGAAGGACCCCAGGCTATGGTTGACATCTTGACTGGAAAGGTGAACCCCAGTGGTCGGTTGACGGCGACTTGGTTCAAGACACTACAAGACTGGCCTAGTTTTGGGAACTTCCCTGCTCAGAAGGATGAGAGTGGAGGTTTCGCCATCAAATATTCCGAGGGCTTGGAAATCGGCTATCGAGCTCCGGTGCCTGAGAGCCGAGTCCAGTTCCCCTTTGGCCATGGCCTGTCTTACACCTCATTCTCATACGACCGTCTCAACGCTGAATTGGATGCCTCTTCAAGTCCTTCTACTCTTATAGTCAGCGTTAGTGTGACGAATACTGGCAGCATTGCTGGTAAAGAAGTGGTGCAGGTCTACATCTGCGCTCCTAAGGATGGAGCTGATTGGAGGCCAACTCGGGAGTTGAAGGGGTTTACCAAGGTTCAGCTCTCGCCTGGCGAGACGAGGGAAGTGTCCGTGGAGATCGAGGTAGACACTTTCAACGGTCATTGGAGTGAGGATTCGCATGCTTGGACGGTAGACGCGGGCGAGTATGGCGTGGAGGTTGCAGACCAACACGCCACTGTTGTTATTTAGACTAGATGCAAGTTAATAGACGCCCGTTTATGGAACCAATCCTTCGCTATTTCATAACAAATTCTTCATGTTGCAAGTAATATTTCGCCCTGAGATTACCGTCAGCAATAGTGATACCAACATGAACACCGAATATTGATAGCATGCTTCCCCGCAGCCAACTTAAGCAGAGAGCGACGCTAATCAATTAACATACTAAATCACGAAATTCTCAGATGAATAGGGTGGAATCTAACATGCAATTCATTGTTCTGCTAATTATCTACAGTTCTGCAACCTCCACCCCAAGCTCTTTACATACATCTAGCAGCTTGGACTCTTCCCAGTCTCCAACCTCGTCAGGCAGCACGAAGCCCGTAGCCGGAGATCCAGCATTCTGAACCACCTCCTCGATTCCTCTTCCATTGGCAAAGGTCCAGACACGGACATATTTACTGCCAAAGTCCAATGTGAAAGTCTCACCTGCAGCAATAACGACCGTCTGACCCTCCCTGACTTCATTCCAGGAGCTATTATTCCCAGACTTGATCTTCACTCTGAGAAGACCTTCTTGGACGATAAAACAATGATCAATAGAGGTAAAGGTCAGCCATTTACTCAGAGGTGACTTTCCATAGACATTCGACGACTCAATACTCGACATGGAGAATTTGCCGCTGGACTGGGATGCGAGAATAAAAGGTCTTGACATGACTCCTCCAAGAAGCCATCTAGGTCCAGTATTGGCGCGCAAGAAATAAGCCTCGCCAGGGCCGGCGAGCTGGTTCTCAGAGTCAAGCCATTCACCAACCTCTGGTGGCTGGTAATCACGCTTGAAGTGAACGTCGAATCTGTCCTTGGCCGCCATCATCTTCTGCATAAGCATCGACTTGATGTCGCGATCATCAGTCTCCGGCACAAGAACACCATTATATGTCTCGCCGACATATCTGAAGAAATCAACCCAGTCGCCTGGAGCTACCAGACCCACGGTCTCAGTATGAGGTCCGAGCAGGAGAGGGTTATGGATAACATGCTAGCACCACATTAGCCGACAGGATCAGCAGTTGGACATAGTTTGGGAACTTACAGGAGGGATATAGGCGAAGTCACCAGGCCCCATGATGCGACACTTATCACCACTCCAAAGCTTCAAGAATCCTTTGGTGACGAGAAAGACATCATGAGCCTCCTCATGCCAGTGAAAACCAGGAGCATCTGCTAAGACAGCGCCGCTGGTAAAGACAGCCATGCCGCCATTGGTCTGCTTTGACGAAGCAAGGATTCTGAAAACACCCTTGCTACCAGGAATGCTAATGCGCTCTCCTTCGAGCTGGTCGATCATGTAGCTTGTCCTCTCATTGGGAGGAGATGTATGTAGGGGGACGCTCATGATGAATCAGGAATAGCGTAAAAGACGATATTGTGTGGCTCAGTATAGAGAGGGGAGGGAAAATTGGTAAATTGGTGTTCTGTCGTAGGCTTGGCTGGCAACATTAGCAGGACCCTCTACTCTTCTACTCCTTCGACCTCCCACTTCCCGATCTCCACATCACGAGTCGGAAGCGCTGGAGAACCCCGCATCGTCCCCGGATTTTCCATGGTTACCCCTCAAACTAACTCCCGCCGCTGACGAAGCTCGACTTGGAAGTGCGGAAAAGCCGCAATTCCGACACGGGGGCTACGGCATGACCGGAACGCTGATTTACAGAAGTGTATCGGAACTAGAGTCTTTGACAGATTCCCCTTGATGGACACCAGATCTTCATTCAAGCTTTGTTGAGCGATCGCGTTTTTGGCCACAGACTGCCAGGAAATGAGTCCCCCAACTTCGTTTCGAGCTGTTTACAAGCAGCTTGACGAACAAGAGATTGACGTTGATGTTTACCTGCCTTCTGTCGGAACTGACTCAACAAGATGCCCAGTCTGTAAGTAAAAACATTTTACTACCTCTGGATATATACTGATAACCATGAAGTACTTAACATCCATGGAGGGGCTTTTATGCTCGGGTCCTCCAAGATGGTCAACAAAGACCAGGTGTCAGATTGTCTAAGTAGAGGATGGATCGTGTTGGCACCGAATCATCGTCTTTGTCCCCAAGTCAATCTTTTGGAGGGTCCAATGCAGGACTGTCGAGATTTACTGGCCTGGGTGTATAATGGAGGTCTCGAGACAGCTCTAGGCAAAGCGGACTCAACCCTTGTACCAGATCTCGACCATGTTTTTGCATTCGGCACCTCATCCGGCGGGCACCTGTCACTCTGTTTGGTAAGCTGCGTGTATATCATGATGTGTTATATGAGGCTTACACCGGGATAGGGCTTTGGTGTTCCTCGTCCAGTCGCAGGGATCTACGACATGTATGGACCTAGTAATTTTGCCGATGACTTCTGGACGACAAAGCTTGAGGGCATGAAGTTACCACCTGGACTTACAGACACATTGCTCAACAAAGTATTCGACGAGGAGCCAGTCCCCATCACTGGAGGCGTCTCCCTCGAAGGCCAGGCAACGGGACCTCCAGATTTCAGCGACCCCCGCCAAGCATATGCCCTGACACAACTAGCCAACGGTACTGTCCTCGATGCCATCTTCCCTTCAAAAGACTGGAGCAAAGTCGACCCTGCACTGAATGTTAATTCTTCGTTTCCTCCGACCTTTATAGTCCATGGCGATGCAGATACAAAAGTCCCGATTCATCTGAGCAGAAAGCTGTTTGATGTGCTAAAGCAGAATGGTGTTGAGTGCGGGATGGTGGAGGTTCCTGGGGAGGAGCATACTTTTGCGGCCAAGATGGAAGTGGGTTCTGTTACTTGGAATCTTCAGCGACAAGGCTTTGACTTTCTTGAGTCTTTGATCAAGTAGTTATAACGATCTTACTCTTTGTAAAAGTGCCCGGTACTGGCCAATTTGTTCGAAGTTCGATATTTGAAACTTTTGCAATGTCAATGACAATACGAGGCCAACATGCTGATAGGTCTGGACTAATCAAAGCTTTTAATGGACTTTGGGGTAACCCAATTAAGGGCATAATACTTTATAGTAGAGTTTACTTAATATCGATTGAGACTGCATGAGGGTATGTGTAGCGCAAAAAAATATGCTATTGATAGAAAGAAATATGCTAAATTATCTACATGGGACTGTCAAGCTATGCTGTGAAAGGATCACGTCTCACTGCATCTTCCACAACCTCAAAGGCATCATATCCGTACAGCCAAGGCTGAACCTGAGGACAAGTCCATCTGCTTGGGAACGGGCCCTTGAGCTCTTCAGCGCCAAGTTGAGACAGAAAAGTCTCATCACGCGCCTCTTGAGCTGGTCCATCAGGCATATGGAATGACTCCCGCTATAAAAGAACAAAACATTAGATATCTCTTTCATTGTTCCTGAGTCATAGGTACTAACCTGCTTAAAGGTTTCTCGAACTATAGCTTCTCCTCGTGACTTGCGTAACCGTTCATACATGGACAGAGCCTTTGGTAACTGGTGCTTTGATTTGACATGGCCGAGAAGTAGGCCTAGGACGGCACCATCCTCCACGGCGGAGTTGGCACCTTGGGCTAGGTAGGGGAGCATTGGATGGCAGGCATCACCGCTGAAGGCAGCATGTTAGCAGGATACCTCGTGTGATGACAACATAAAAGAATTACTTACACGAAGACAAAATTCGAGTCGTCGTTGATCCATGAATCAAGCTCTTCTCCTAAGACTTTGTTAGCTCTGAAGACACAGACTTCAAAAAGTAACTTACTGTGCATCAGCTTCCACTTATCGACCTTGTCAACCTGTCCAAGAAACCTTGCCAGAATTGGATCCCAGTCATTAAACAGCTCTCGCATCTCCTCCACCGACCCAGCCTGACGACTGACGTCCGATGGAAGATCATCGGGAACAAGAAGAACAACGTTATACATTTGTCCGCCACGCATAGAATAGCCAACAGCATGAGCGCCTGGACCGATCCAGAAATGCACAGTCGGGCGCTCAACCCATTCCCGCAGCTCAGGGTCATCAATATCCTTTGCGTCCAGAACAACGCGGTATGCTAGATCCCCAGTGGGCATGGGCTTGTCCTCACTACCGAGAAACTTGGACCGGCATTTAGACCAGAGTCCGTCCGCTGCAACAATGAGGTCGCCGGTGTACCTAGCACCAGCCTCGGTGGTGACCTCTGGAATGCCAAAGTCAATGTCCTTCACCCTATCACCCAGCTTAAACTGGACGCCCAGTTCCTTGGCCTTATCGTAGAGCGCAAGCTGGAGGTCTACGCGGTGGAGATCGATGAACGGGGCGCCGTACTTCTTGCGGATATGCTTGTGGAAATCGGGTTCTATGGCGAGCGTTCGGCCGGAGTATCTATGGACGACAAGGGACGTGGGTTCGGCGGCTGATTTCCAGAGTCTGTCGGGGAGATCCCATTTTTGGAGGATGCGTGTGCAGTTGGGGGTGACTTGTAGACCAGCGCCGACCTGGACAGTATTAGTTTTTGTCACAGTAGTAATGTGCAGTTGCGGAGTTGTATACCTCGAGTAATTCTTTTGCCGACTCTAAGACAGTTACATTGTGGCCTGAAAGAGAAATGGAGATGGCTGCGGCAAGACCCGCAAGGCCAGCACCGACAATAATGACGTCCAAGTGGGCATCATCGTTGCCTTGACTGGGTTGCTGTCAAAATGGAATATTAGTCAAGGCAACGTAGGAGGTGCTTTAACGACTTACAGTGGAACTTGGCATTTTGAAAAGATATAATCGTCAGCTATAGGCCTCGTGATAGGATAGAGATTAGAAAAAGAAGTAGCTGGCTTTGTCGTGCTACTACATATATGGAAATGACCCTCGGAACGATGTGGGGGATGTAGGGTAGGCTAGTTGGTAGCTCTCTCGGAACAACCGAGGTCACATTGGTCATGTCCGGCTTTTCCGCAGCACGAGAATCTTGACACTAGCCGTGTTCAGTTTAGACATAAACCTTGTCAGCCAATGAGACCTCCGAGACAAGATCCAGATCACTTTCGCGCAGCTCGTCGTTCGCGTTACCCCAGATTTGCCTCCGAGCTCGAAATTTCCGTCCATCTGGGGTCTCCGCACTCAGGACTCAACGCTTCGACATTCTGGGGTCTTATGCATGTTCGCTAATTTACTGATACTGATACTGTCGAGATGGATGAATCGACAGACTCTCAAGCTCCTCAGGTGAACAGACCTGCAGCGCAGCGTCCAAGGCGGCCACGAGCTGCGCGCGCGTGCGACCTCTGCCGGTCCAAGAAATACAAGTGCGACGAATCATATCCCTGCTCATATTGTCAAAGTCAGTATCTAAACTTTGAATATTGCGATAAGACGTTGTGACTGACTGTTTGAAGGCCGCAATGTCGAATGCGTGTACAAAGGCCAGGACATGTCGCGCATGCGCATGACATCAAGGTACATCTACCTGTAGTATTTTCACTCCTGCTCTTGGCTCACTAGTGGGACGATAGCTATGTAAGACAATTGGAAGAGCAGGTGAAAAGCCTCTCTAGTATTGTGGAGAACTATGAGAAGGCAGCGACCGATGGGCCAAGCAACAGCCCCGAAGGGATAGCGATGAATGCTTCCTCGTTGCCAATAGCTCAGCATCCAACGGTGATGGAGGCCTTTCCTACGCCGAATAGCATCTCGTCATGGCATACGAGAGAACAAGAGGTCTCTGGTATGAATACTCACACGAGAGATGTCGAATTCTATGGTAGTTCTTCATCTGTTGCTCTTCTGTCTCATGTTCGACGAACTGGGGAGGAGGACAACGACGATGATGATGCGGGTGCACTTCTCTCCTCGTTGCATAATCCTCACTTTGATCCAAGTGGATCGCAAGATACCCAAAGAGGGAGGAAGAGTACTGAAGAGTCTGATAACTCACCGTGGTATCTACAATGCCGCAACTTTATAGACGGTTTCTTCTCCGCCATCCACTATATTCACCCGATTCTGGACAAGACTTCGTTCGTGCAGCGCTGCGAGTCCTTGTGGGCGGGCGAAGGACCGGAGAATAAGAGGATCACGAGTTTTGTGGCTTTGTACTACAGCATCTTATCCATTGGCGCACTAGTTGGGACGAGAGAGGACGAGCTTATCGATGGAACGACCAATCTGGCTTGGAGCCGGAAGTTCTTTGATCGAGCTAAGGATTGCTGTAACAGGCTGGGCATGGTCACTGACCTAGATATGGTCCAATGCTATTTTATCCTGGTAGGTTGCGCCGTGATGCTGAACTGAACAAGACTGATCATCACAGGCCAAAGTCTGCCAGAATGAACTGCATCCCCATTGTCAGTCAGCCAGGTCACGCCTCTAATGGAGATGTACTAACCCCTGTTAGTGTCATACATGTATGTTGGCCTCGCCATAAGAACAGCCCTGGCAATGGGCATAAATCGTGAGCCGGGACCCAACAGCAAGAAGCCGCCATCGTTGCTCAGAGCAGAGACACGAACCTGGTGGTATGTCAAACCCCCTTGAGCCAGAAGTAGTATGGATCAATTGCTGATTGTATCACAGGGGCCTTTACTCTTTAGAGACGTGAGTATCTCCCAACCTGTAATTGTTTCGTTGTCGCCAATCTGACACTGTTGAAGTGAAATGTCTTTCGCAATGGGCAGACCAGATACTCTAGGAGCAGACCTTTATCATAACCGACGATTCCCACGCATTAGCAACGGCCAAAGCGAAACCGGCATGGATTCTGAGATGTCCGAGCATCCTTGTTGCGCCATCATTGAGCACATGGTACATTTCTCCAAAATCACAAGAAACATCTGTCTTAGCATCTATCTGCCCGAAACGACGATACCGATGATGGTGGCTCTGGCTGGCCAAATCGAAAGAGACCTGGAGGCGTGGACACAGAAGCTTCCCGAGGCGATACGGCCAATGGGATCATCTACTCAGGTACCGTCTTTGAGAGGTGTCAGGGATGTTCAGTGGGTGAAGCGACAAAGACTTGTACTAAACTTGCGTATGTATGCTACGATGCAATTCCGATATGCAATGCTAATGATGGTTATAGGATATCATAACCTCAGAATACTCCTCTTCGGATCCTTCCTATTGAGGTCAACAGCACAAGAGAGGGCGACTATGAGTGACACTAAGACCGGCATTCAAAAGTGTCTTGAGTCAGCAAAGCAAACGATTGAAACCATATATCAGACTTACCAGCACAGCGACTTCTTCCGAACATGGTACGTATCATTACCCTCAAAGAAGTCTACCTCTATAACGAGTCCAAGGTTCTACAACACGACATACACTGTTTTCGCCGCGAGCATAATACTGGTATACATGACCCAAGACGCAGTCGAGAACGAAATGCAACCTTTACTTCGTCTAGTAGATATGGCGATCGAGATACTCATGATAATGGACGAGTGCGTCGTTGCGCTACAAGCTGCCAAGTTATTACAAGGAGCGAGAGAAAAGGCGACACAGAAGTCGTCCCAAGTTGCTGTGGCCGCGAATCCAGGGACGTCTTGGCCTGATGGGATGGTGTACTTGAATCACTACTGGGGACCGCTGAATCTGCTGGATGGAGACTTGGATCAGAATCTCGATATGTCGTCGATAGACTTTGACGCTGCGAGCTTATTTATGTCGATGCCTCATTAGTCGAGGAAGAATACAATGTCTAATTGACAACGATCAAGATAATAATGAGCAAGTCAAAGTGACAGTATATAATGGCTATGTGGTAGAGCAGAAGTAAAGCAGGTGTTTAGACCTTGACGTTCTATTGCGAGGTCAAGCGATGAATACAGATCAGAGGCCACCTGAACACTAAAAACCGTGAACATTGCTGTCCTTGGTCCATCTTCTGAACGTCTTGCCATAGAAGTAGAACACCGCGCCCAAGCCGCACCACAGAACTGTAAGGCCCATGTTGGTCATGAAAACAGGAATGAATCTGCTCAAGCTGTTAGCAACGGCTTTTGAAAAGATACTATCGACAACTTACCCTGACTTGATAGTCCATGGCGTGACGAACTTGCCCATGCCATATCCCTAAAGACTCTTATTTACAGTGATAGCAACAAAGAGCGATCCAGTGACTGGCTTATAGCAGTCCACTGCATAGGTACTTGCGATACTAGGGAGGGCAGCAACCTGGATGCCTGCAGATGAGTAGCCAAGGACGGCAATGACTGGCCATGGCCAATGTCTTTCGTATCCGATCGAGGTGATCACATTACCGAAGATCATGATGATGATGTAGGGAATCATTGCGGGGAGACGCATTTCCGGCTCTCGAATACCGCCGTTTCGTGTCGTTGCCTTTGCGGAGACCCAATCGCTGAAAGGGCCAGCTGTGACGAGTCCGATCAAGGCACCGACGAGGATAGAGAAATTAAGGAACCCTAATATCGTTAGCATCCTCCTTACACATGCGAGATGGTGAGGGCCTACCGATAGACTGCGAGCTCATGTTATATGGAGGAGCTGCAAACACTTGAGACTGGGTGAGGTTCAGAATCAGAAAGTTACTGCAACTCCAGCTGACAACAAAAGACGCAAAGAGAACAATAGGATAGACGAAGAGTCTCCATGGGGTCCAAATATCGAGAAGAATGTTTTGAAGAGGTGCCGAGTTGGGCTGGAAAAATCGCCACTGCAGCTTTGAAGGAGTTCCTTTACCCAAATGCGCGTCTGCAGCGGGCTCACCTTGGGCTTGAGGTGTACCAACAGTCTTCTCAGCATCAGCATGAGAATGAGACGCCTTATGCTGAGTTGTGTCAATGATCTCATTAACTCCACGCTCAGCTTCAATCGAATCAATGCGTGTCCACTTCGTCTCAGGAAAGCCAAAGATGCCCAGCACAATTGACAGTGCAGTCACAGCAACGTTGAGCCACCAAAAGTTCTGCCATCCTGTGCGATCAGCCATGGGTCCGGCGATGATGGGCGCGATCATCAGCGAACCCATGTAGACAACCCAGTATAGTGCGTTCCATGTTCCGCGGTCGTGGAGGAAAAAGATGTCGGCGATGACGGCGGGTTGGAGGATTTCAGAGGGTCCGGCACCTATTCCATTGAGACTAGATATGTTAGTAAGAGGCGTTGAGGGGACTAAGAGGGTTAGCTTACACACAGGCTCCCATGAATACGCCGTAGGTGGATGCTTTGGCGCGGATGATATGGCATGCGAGGCAGATCACCTGCGAAGCAATATAGACAGGTCGACGGCCGAAGGAAGTAGAGATCGGTGCCCTTCGAAAGTCAGTCATAGCACCTACATAGTACCAGACACTCACCAGAAGAAGTTACTAAATCCCAGAATCAGGATAGTAACGCCCGTAAACTGAATCACATCCTCAAGAGTACTATCATAAGCACGAATCAAATCCGGAAACATAGGCGCAAGAGCAAGCGGTGCAAAACCCTGCGTAAACGTCATGGTCGAAACGCAAAAGATGGCAGAGAACTTCCAAAAGGGTGACCAGTTTAGGGGATCGTGAGGATCTTGGGATGGTTGGGGAACGAGGACTTGATCGGACTCTTTGGCTCGGACGTAGTGTTCTTTGCCAACGTCTGTCATGATCTCTGTTCCGGGGAGGACTTCGATGTGAAGTTCATCCTGGATGGTTTCGCGTGCCTGTTGAAGTTAGGGGAGGTGTTTTGGGGTGGAGAGGGTGCTGACCTCTTGGGTAGGCATTCTTGCGGTGTTGTAAGGGTTCGTCTTTTGCGGTTGTGTGATTCTCAAATTCTGATCTACTAGTATACTCGACAAGTAATTAGTCTCTATTTATCTAAACTCATTTCACAGTCCTTGTTTATCATCATAGCTTCAATGATTCCATTCCTCAAAACCCTCGGATGACTTAAACTAGCTAGCTCACTCCTTTATCTGTAATAAGCTATAAGATCTTGCCCCCATAAGATCTCGGTAGAGCCATCGGCAAGTAAAAGCAAGGATTAGTGAGGGGGATCCTCTGGTAATTTAGTTATCATCGGCGGGATGGATCCGAATGCGATGGTTTACGCGGGAGTTGGCGGGGTATTAGAGTTTGCGGAGTAGTTAGCGTCGGCAGTTAGTTACTCAGGTGAGGGCATACCAAGCCTTTTGGGGCATCTTGATCCTAAGCGAGCTTCACTACTTGGATTCCATCTCAAGTTCTTTAATTGTCGATGTGATAATTCACTGCCTAGTTCTTATACAATTTTTCTGTTGCTGTCTAACCAGTTCTCAAGTCCAGCTTGCCAGGAATCTTCCAGTTAGTTGCTCGTCCACGGACAATGCTATAAGAACGGTCTAGCCTCACATGCTAACCATGCCATGGAAACTTGGAAAGGGTGCCCATTTCCAGACTAGGCTTTAAGGTTGCATCTCCAGATCGGCCATCCCACATTCAAGATCTAAGTCTATCTCGGATAGTCTCCATAAGCAATGCGTAAGCAGCATCGTCAAGCTCGACAGTCCCCTCTTCAGGTGCCGAAACACGACCGTCGTACCCTATCCCATACATAAACCAACCATATCCGTATTGAGTGTTATACCCAGCGTATTTCATCTGTGATCTTCGAGTCTGTATCAATCCCGCGCCCAACAAGTAGTTTCCCATTGGCAGCGCCATCGATGCTTTACGGCGTGCCTCATAGGCGTCGGGAAGGTCTACGACACGGCCCTTTGGCTCAGGATCTGCGAAGAACCTGTGGCGATTGTGCCCGAAATACCACTCACCCTCATAGGAGAAAGGCACTGTGGTGCGGGAGGGGCAGCCAAAGTCTCCAACTCCCATGGTAAATTTCCTGAGACCTTTCAGACTTTCCGTCCAATCTGACAGCACGTGATGCCATCGTCTGCCGTACTGGGTAAGTTCCAAGTCGGCTTCCCAGTCTATGGTAGCCAATGGGAGTGGATAGCCATCAGCTGTCTGCCTAGCCTCATACAAGAAACAACACTCATCAAGGTAAAGCTCTTCCAGGCCGCCGCTCTTGTTGTTTGTCCCCAGAGATGCGATCCAGTCTGTTTGTTTCTTCTCAGTAAAGACATAGCGCCCGAGAGCCAGAACCTTGAGGGATGGCAAGTCGCCAAGCTGGTCCAGGTCCATTCTCGGCTTCCATCCCCAGAAATCGGTATTGAACAATGATAATACCTGTAGTTTCTGGACTACATCGGGTGTAAGCCACTGTGACGGTAAAGCGGTGAAGAATTCGGACCGCCAGGCAGAGAGGCGGGTTCTATTATTGCAATGATCTTCTCCCACGAGCAGTTTCAGACCGACGAGGCTTGGCAACCGGAGCAGCTTGTTCCAGGCCTTGGACTGGATAAGTTTAGGGTCGTTATAGTCGGCGAGATGCGAAATGGTAAGTTCCTTGATGTGTAAAGAGTCTCCTTGTACGATTGATGCATCGTGTGTATCTGTGAACATTTGCCCCCCGTTCTGTGGCACTGTGTCATAGATTCTTTTTCGATCCTCCGGTGTCCACACCCCAATCACAGAGTGCGAAATAATATCCAAGACCATGTAACGGTAGTACCACCCCTCCTCTACGTTGTTGAATCGTGAATTGGACGATCGGCTGAAGCGAAGATGTAGATGCTTGAGATTGTTGAACAACCCTAGATAAGGAAGAAACTGAAGAAAGTTCTGGCAAATAGCAAAGTTTTGTGCGCCAGAAAGGTGCGGAATGCCTGGATCTAGCTCCGTGTCAATCGTCACATCCTTGACAAAAGTCCGCAGTTTATCTGACAGTGCAATTGCTCTGAACTGTGAAGGCGTATCGCCGTCAGGCTTGATCCTGAGGGATCTAAAGGCTTCAATTGTTGCCGCGTAATGGAGCTTGCCAGACACCAATCTTGTGCTAAGCTGGTCTTCCTTCCATAGGAAAGAACAAACCATCACCACTACCTCAGCTGGGAGATGTATGTCATTGGGGGGAAGACTCTGCATGGTGACGGTCGTGTCCGGAGCCTGGTGATGAAGGGCCTATCTGTGTGGTTAAAGGTGTAAGCTCCAGAATGTAGAGCAACAAAGGGCTTACCTTCTGTCCCTATGGCTGATCAGAGTTAAATGTTGTTTGCAATTGCAAGCCTCAGGGTGCGTAGAGAGTGGGAATTGGTGAGGTTAAGTCAATGATAGTTAGTGTACTTAAGTGCTGTGCAATCTTTCTCGGTGATGGATCGAGAGGATTCTTTTGAGAGACTAGAGCTTCTTAAGTATTTCCATGCTAAAGTGAACCCATCCTGCCACTCGTTTGTTTTTGCCTATGCCAGACAAGAGCTTTCTGTGTTCCTGATATCTGAATTTACAGAAACACTGGGAAAAATTCCGAACATGCTAAAAGCCGGTGAGTCAGAGGAAGAGAATATCAGAACAATCTCCAGCGCTTAGTCGCACAGGAGATAGTAGAAACAGGTACTAGTGATGTTCAGTGCAATAGCCCTGAAGTAACAGTGGTTATACTCGTAAAATGACAGTGGTTATACTTGTGTTCTGCGCAATGATCCAAGGGCTGTTTTGATTGGCTCGGAGTTGCCCGTCACTGTCAGATAAGCTGTCCCAGCGATAACCGAGTCGTTTAGTTCTCCGTTAGCAGACTAGCACGCATATAACACATTCCCCGCGTCCCCCGAACTTCCATCAACTGCAGTTCAATTCGATCAGCTGATGTTGCGATGGAAGACTCTCGACCATCTAAGCGCGCACGACAAGCTTGCGAACCATGTCGGTTAGTTTCTCATATCACCTAAATAATTCGAATGCTAATAATGGCCATAGTCGCAAGAAGTCCAAGTGCCCTGGAGAGAGGCCCGTCTGTTCATACTGCGAACGTCTTGGTCAGATGTGCGTGTATGAATCAAGCTCTGATGGCCAAGGTCAACGAGCGCGGTCGGATAGATCCTTGGTGCGTAACTAATTGATGGTAACGTTTGCCAGTGGCTAACCTGTGCTGCTTGTAGGAACTTCGGATGGAGACACTGGAAGAGAAATTGGACTTGTTTATTGACCGCCTCGAGTAAGTGACATAGAGCAGTATCACGGCATTAATTAGACTCTAATAGATGTATCTCAGTCCCGTGATCAATGACTCACGCCGTCGCTCAGCGTCGCAGCAGGGAGGAGGACATACACCATGTTCCATGGTTGGTCAAGATGAGATGGCAGATACCAGTGAGATCGCAGACATAAGAGAAGCGTCGGGGTAAGCAGGTCGTCCCTTCTATTGAGAGTGTAGCTGACAGGGAAATACAGTTCATCATCACTCGTCGAGCCCAGAAGCGATGAACTAGCCACTCTTTATCTAACCTGGCTCCATCGGCAACCTTTGGTCCTCTTCGGCGCCGGAACATTCGCAGAGTCGCTACCAAGTAGAGAGACAGAGCTTACATTGGCATTGCAAGCATTATGTCTTCGATTTCCTCCTCGGCTATTGAGCCAGCAACATCGCCAACGTCTCAATGCCATGGCTCAAGCCTCGCGGCAAATTGTGATGAACAAAGTCTTTGGTGGCCGGGTTGACTGTTCCGTGTTACAAACACTATGTCTTCTAAGCCTTTTCGAACATGCAGGTATGTTGTCAAAGTTCTGTAATGTTCTGACCATGGCTGACTTCAGTCTAGAAGGAAATACTGTCCAAGCAGGGCTTTATCTCAGTACGGCGATTCAGCTACTGAGCGGCATTCCAAAGGGCAGCTTTCTCGGCGATGCTGCAGAGTTCAACAACTGCATTCGAAGTATCTTCGTGCTTCATCATTTACAGGGCAGTGTTTCTTCTAGTGTATGGCCCACTGCCATGTCACACGGTGAAGACTCATCCCTCGGAACGTCACAGTGCTCAGCATGGTTGCTTCCGCCAGAAAAGTCACCATCATGTGATATGGATCGGGGCATTATGAAATACACGATCCCTCTTGCGCAAATATGGCGAGCAGTCAGGGTCTACGCCTCCCGCCGTGTTTTCTCGGATACCTTGCCCCCATGGAATCCACGCTCCG
This sequence comes from Fusarium mexicanum, assembly GCA_013396015.1. Classification (NCBI taxonomy): domain Eukaryota; kingdom Fungi; phylum Ascomycota; class Sordariomycetes; order Hypocreales; family Nectriaceae; genus Fusarium; species Fusarium mexicanum. The sequence continues at coordinate 19,912 of JAAOAM010000350.1, forward strand.
ATTACTCCCAAGTTACATATCGACACCTCGAGGTTGACTGTAGCGTGCCACTCAAGTATCGCTTCTCTGCTAACCAAATCGACAAGCAGACACCCGAGACCTTGCAACAAAACAGAGGATACTGGGGCCCTTACCTGTTCACTCAATTCGTCTATGCTTCCATCCCTGTTATTCTCAATCACCCGTTTTTATTGTCAATGAGGCTACGACACTTTCGGCACACTATGCCCCAGTCATTTGTCAACAGCTCTTTCGACGCCATCACCAGACATATTGGATGGATCATGTACCATCTGGATGTATTGGAGAAGATGGACTATCGCGTGTCTGACCCGACCTTGGCCCATGTTGTCGCAGTGGTTGCCACCATTCATCTGCAGCACAGTTTCGTTGAAGACCTGACCCTACGAGAGAAGGCTCAGGTTGGCTTTGAGAAATGTCTTGAGTTCTTGAGGTGCATGGGTCTGACATGGCACAGTGTTGCAGTCATGGTAAGTACGATGAAGCGTTACGGAGAAAGGACGAAGCACTGACTATTAGTCAAGCATGAAAATTTACGAAAGCTGCAGCAGAGCATACAAGTCGTGCCTCTAACTAGCCAAGACTCTGGGCCGGATAGGCTGACGCCACAGAAGTTCACCATCGATACGAGACTTCTCTGGGATATACTGTCTTATGAGCATGCTGGTAGGCCAGACGCACGCACTGATGAATCCATTTACAATAGCCTATCATCGACCCACCAGGACACGGCGAGAGGCACTAGTGACGATGGTGATGGATACGATTTGGTCGGATCAGCCGGCATCATTGGGCACAAGACTGTTCCAAAGGACACACCTCTCTATGCTCCAGGTGAGGGTGAGGTGAGCCATCCCATAAGAGGCCGTGTCCCCTCTGATGCTTCTGGGTTGTTGGGCTCTCTACAGCAAAACATACAGGAAGGCTTTGGATCGGCCATGGAACCAGATAATATCTTTCCCGAAGTACACGATTTCGGAAGGGCGATTGATGAGTGGTTGAGCCTCGATTGGGGGAACACAATGCTGTAAAGTAGTGGAATTGGCTATCAATTTCTCTTTTTAGTTATACTTGTCATTATATACAAACTATTACCACTTGAGACTTTCAGAACCAGCACATGCTTCCAACTTATTGCAGAACTCAATGTCGCCTTGCCCATTCCCCGACTGCCCATTCTTTGGTGCAGCCGGCCATATCTCATGCCCCTCAGACTCCTCCTGCTTATGATGATCCATGACTAGCTTTCGTGTAGTTTCCTGAAAGAAGAGGGGACCCTAGTGCAAGGCCTCATTAGTACAGAACACCATCGATTTGAAGCTGACTCATACCTTTTCTACTCGAGGATGAAGCTCGCCATTGACAAAGATACCAGCGTTCAGGTTCTTTTGTGCAGCGTTACAAAGATCCTTATCTTCTTTGAGAATCTGCTTGAAGCAGTCGCTGATCTCATTGAAATCGTCGTCGGAAGCACTGTTGGTTCTGTAGACTTCGTACTCCATCTTTGTCTGTGATGCGGAGATGGGAATGCAGCGCATGATGTAGAAGAAGGTGGGTCTGAACGTCAGCGCCAGATTGTAACTTCGGGGATAGACATGCTTACGAGATTGTGATGGAGGCATTGGGATAGTAGAAAGTACTGTAAATGCCCATGCCATCTTTATCAGGCTTATCGACGTTGAAGTGCTGTATATGGCCACCTGCAGTCTCGACCCAGTATTTCGACAGATCAGTGAGGGCATTGAGAGCGGGATGTCCAGTTGGACAGTGGTAGCACTGATGTTATTGTTTCAGCGCCAGTTAAATGTGAAGGGTTAAAAAGACTCACTTCGTTGTAATTATCAGCTAACGTCTTCCAGTTGTAATCCCCAATCATCTCCCATTGATGATCAAAGTGATAAGCCTTCATGTCGAATGGCTGAAGGCGTGGTTGGGTATCTACACCGGCAAAGTCGTCGCCCCAAGCTACTGTAGGAGTAGGACTGGCGTCCATGTTAATCCAGATGAAACCTAGTTTGTCTACATGGACATGGATTGGGTAGAGGTCGTTAGTTGACTTGTCAAACGTCGGCACCTCTTGGTACTTTGGTGCCTTGGCCAATTTGCCATCGAGCCCATAGGACCAGCCTGTCAACAATTAGCATTTTAGTAAATACTAGTTGGATGATTCACTCACCATGATACTTGCAAGATAAAATGTTAACCCTTCCTGCATCCTGCTCTACCAGCGGAAACGCCCGATGCCGACAGACATTATGATGGGCCCTGATCTCGCCTTGACGGTCTTTGATCAAGAAAAAGGTAAAGCCAGCCTGGGTGATACGCAGATAATCACCCACTTCGGGAAACCTTGCCTTGTGTGACACCACTATCCATTTCTTGGAAAAGATGGCTCGACGTTCTAGTTCATACATGGCTGAGGAGCGGTACCATGATGCAGGCAATGCTCGCGTAGTCTGAGGCTCAGCCTCTTTCGTTGTACCAAAACTGAACCAGCGACTCATTGTGAATTGACAGAGTAATGAGATGTGATAGAAAACGGCTTAGCTGGGAAGAGAGCTATTTGGTCGTGGAAGATGAGGGTCTATCCGATTAAGCATCTAGCCAGGCCTTATAGGCTATCTAATGATAGCGCAGCTCACAGGCCTACTTAGTTTTGCTCTCGTGGTACCTACTTTACCTCCACTCTGCACTTTTGATCCGTTCCCAACCCCCATCATGGCACAAATTCCATCCAGCCAATAAGATAAGCGCCAATCATGATTCCTCACATCATGTCAAGATCACGGCCCGCTTCCGTACCCACACCGTTTGACCTTGTGATACGGGCTTATCTCGACACTAAACCATTTCTGCTTAGCAATGCTGCTATCATTTTCCGTCCCCACCAAGACCCGGACCGCTCCCGGTGTCTTTGTCCTTGTGAGGATGCCATGATAAGCAGTGACCCATGAAGATGACTTGCTATAGCCAGGTTAATTGAAACTTATGATAATGCGGGCGTACTTTATCTTTTGAGGACTCATAATACTAGTCCTGCACGACAATTTCAGTTACCCACGATTATTGAACTTACAAGCTCGAAAATACAGTAATCATGTCGGCCCAACAACAGCAAAAGCCAAGGCAGATTCGATGCACCATTATCGGAGCAGGGTAAGTATAATTCATACTCTCAGAGGAACTGCTTTTGGCTGAAACTTTCAATCAGGGTGTCTGGTATTCTGATGGGTAAGTTCCTAGCCATTTCATTCACGCAAGGACTACGCTGACAATGCTTAGCATATAAGCTGAAGCACCATCTCAATGACTATGTTACCTTCCAGATCTTCGAAAAGTCACCCGATCTTGGAGGAACTTGGTTTGAGAACAAATATCCCGGATGCGCCTGTGACGTCCCGAGTCACTGTTATCAATATTCATTTGCCCCGAACCCTTCATGGTCAAAATTGTTAGTTGTCGACTGTTGAATTGGTGCCCAGTACTAATCAGACTAGCTACGCATCCTCTGATGAGATTCAGGGTTACCTGAAAGGTGTTGCGAAGCACTTTGATCTCGAGCGATACATCTCCTTCAACACCAAAGTGGTCTCAGCACGATGGTCCAAAGAGGATAGTACCTGGACCGTAGAGTTGGAAGATGGCTCTCTCGTGACATCAGAGATCCTGGTCAATGCTGGCGGTATTCTCAATCACCCGCAAATTCCCAACATAGAGGGCCTGCCAGACTTTAATGGTCCATTACTGCATACAGCATCCTGGGACCATTCGATTGACCTACGGGGTAAACGTGTCGGCGTCATTGGCGCAGGAGCCAGTTCGATCCAGTTAGTTCCCTCAATACAGCCTCTGGTCCAAGACATGAAGGTGTTTATCCGCACACCGTCCTGGATTGCACCGCCAGTAGCTCTGCCCGACCCCAACGCGACAAATTATACCTACAGCACAGAAGAGAAGGCTACTTTCGAGAGGAACAAGGAGATATATCTCGGCACCAGAAAGGGACTGGAGGATCAGTTCAATGGAATGTTCCGCCTATTTCTCAAGTCAAGCCCGGAACAGAAGAGGACACGCGCCATGTTCGAGTCGCGCATGAAACAGCTGATCCCTGACCAAGAACTCCAGAAGAAGCTTATACCTCCATTCGAGGCTGGATGCAGAAGAATTAATCCCGGAGAGGGGTTTCTTACTGCTCTTCAGAAGCCCAATGTTGAACCAGTATTCGACTCGATCGAGAGAGTGACTCGTGCTGGTATCGTGGCTGGTGGAAAAGAATACCCAGCAGACGTTTTGGTGGCAGCAACAGGATTCAACACGACCTTCCGACCTCGTTTTCCGATAATCGGTCACAATGGCGTCAACCTCCAAGATGCATGGCAAGAACATCCCGAATCTTATCTCGGTCTTGGTGTCGCGGGTTTTCCCAATTACCTCATCTTCTTGGGACCGAATACTCCCATCTCGAATGGAAGCTTGATGGGTAAGCAACTGTGTTCGCCATGAGTAGTAGCTACGCTGACCTTCAAAGGCTCCGTGGAAGCGACCGCCGATTACTTCATTCGTCTTCTTCACAAAATGATTCGACAGCGTGTCAAGTCTTTCGAAGTCCGACCTGATGCCCAAGATGACTTTAACGAACATACGCAAAAGGTCATGCAAGATATGGTATGGACAGGAACGTGTCGCAGTTGGTGTGAGTCATCTACGGTCATCACGTTGGTATCAGCTAATTGACCATTTTCCAGACAAGCAGGGCACAAACGGAAAGGTGACTGGACTCTGGCCAGGCAGCTCTCTCCACTACATTCAGGTACTCGCCGAAGATCGCTGGGAAGATTATGAGTGGACACATGAATCGGAGAGGTACAGCTACTGGGGTCATGGTCTGTCATGGATTGAGGAGCCTGGTCTTGACCCCTTGGGCGCAACTAAGCAGAACATGATTGAGGCGATGACGACTTTGCCAAAGAAGGACTCTGACTTGAGCTTTTATCTGTGGGGGAGCGAGACTCTGCCTGAGACCTGCTTTTCAAGTGGGTGCTCCGAGGGGATAGCCCAGGATGGCGGCGACTTGGCATGGAAGAACGTCTTGCAAACGGCTACGTCTGCAGATGTCGATAAACATGCCACCGTGGCTTGCATCACTGTACCAGTTTAGAGAAATGATTAATCTTTGTAGCGAGAAGCCACGACACAAGCATATTAGAGTTCAGTGCCAATGGAGGGAAGTGAATGCTTTCTGAAGTTCAGATAAGACAATATCGGGCTTGGTGGTTTCTCAAGTGGTCATCTCTCCATTTATGAAGAGAGTCAGAGCTAACGCTATATCATGCGTGTTTTTTCATCAAATACGAAAGAATGGATCAAGCCATGGTAAGAGTAGATGTAAAAAGTAACACTAACCAATGGAAAGTGGCCGGTGAAGGTAGATTACAGAGGCCAGTTGAGTACGTGTGACTTGTGTTACTGTCGATAGATACTGTATTATCCCCCTATCTATAACTTGGCTCGAGGAGCGTGCCCCCATAGCATAGTCAATGGTCCACCCGGCCCGTACACAGGATCATCTTCAGGCATATCTACTTCGTCGATAGTATCCAGAAACACGCTCGAGGACTTCTTTCCCATCTCATTTCGCCACTTGGGACACCCCTACAGATCATCAATACCACGTAATAGATGTGAAGAAAGGTATAAAAGAAACATACCTTCTGATATACACCGATGTACCTGTAATTTGAAGAGCTTTCGAGAGATGAATGGGCCGTTCCAGCGGGTAAGACGACGACGTCGCCTGCTTTGACAGGGACCTGTATACCTTTCCCCTTCTGAATCTTGCCTAACAGTAGTGTCGAGGAGCCCTGAAATATACCTACAAGAGATGATGAGAATACTGGTTGTAGAGGCATGATGAAGAGACTGACCGTAGCACTCATGGCTGTTGGGATGGAAATGGCGGATGGCAATATGTCCCCACGTTCCCTAACCATAACTTAACACGCCACACCAAAGAGCAGAAGCAACTACATACCCTCTTTTCCCAACGGTGCGCAGTCAGAAATCTTGTTGCTGTCTCTTCGGTTCTCGGATGAGGTAACACGTCGCGATAAACAAGGATCGGAAGTCGGCTGTTGGGCGCATCCTCCGTCCGCGGCACAAGATAGCACTCTACACTGGAACTCATCTTGGTATAGTTAGCCGATCTGCACCCAACACCCAGTGCTTGTCTGGCAATATAAGCTTGGATACTTTACCCCGCGTTCGCTGTTGATAGGGGGGTTCCAGGAACACGGGCCGCTTCCGGGTTTGCGGGGTTGATGCGTATCAGCTGCACACTTCTAGGCTTGATAGCTTATCTTAGATAGAGGATGAGGACGGTCCGTGATCCGGAGGCTTGTAACTTGCGATGGAATCGGAAAGGTTGGCTTGGTGTTTCGTTAGTGTGTTGATAGGGAGACATGAGGCTGGCGCGAATGGCAGAGCTGTGATTAGAAAGGAGTTTGTAGATAAATTACGTCTCTGCATCGTGATAGCCTCCACCGGCCTCTGAGATCTCAACCCACACTTTCCTGTTCGAGGCTATTACTCATTCCCCCTTGCAACCAATCACAATGTCAGCTCATCAGGACAACAACGATGCAGCATCCATTGGCGAGAAGCGAGATGGCAAAATGTTGGAGACATCTCTCGACCACATCCAAAGCCATGCCAACGGAACAGTCGCAACCATCGACGGTATCGATCCTGCGACTCTTCATAACGACGAAGTGATCACTCAGGCGATTCAAGCCATTGGCTTCGGCAAGTTCCAATGGCAGCTAACATTCTCCTGTGGTTTTGGCTTCCTCGTCGATCAGGTCAAACACCATTACCTCTATCCCGGACCACTTGAACTAACTGTATCATCAGATGGTACTTGTCTCAATCAGCCTTGTTACGCCTCAAGCAGCCATGGAATTTGGTCCTAGATATGCGACTCTCCTGTCTGCATCTTCGTACGCTGGTTTACTCATCGGCGCTTTGTTTCTCGGTACACTCGCCGATAATATCGGTCGCAGATTAGTCTGGCAGGCGTCTATCTTTGGATGCTCTATCATGACTGCTATTGCTGCTTGTTCGCCTAACTGGGCTGCCCTTAACGTCTTTGTCGCCTTGATCGGCTTGTTTGCTGGCGGCAACCGTAAGTCTACGATCCTTTTAAGTATGGCGCAAGGTGATTGCTGATCTTGATCCTCCATGTAGTGGCTATCGACTTGACACTCCTGGCCGAAGCCATTCCTCAAGAATGGTCGTTCATTCTATCAAGTCTCGCTGGAATCTGGGGCTTTGGAAATGCAGTCACCGGCCTTATCGGTAATTCCCCATGCGCACCACTATAACATTCACTGACACTCCATAGCCTGGCCTCTTCTTGTCAACTTCGGATGTCCCAGCGGCTCCACCCCCGAGACCTGCAGCCGCAGCGAAAACATGGGCTGGCGATACCTTTACATCACCCTCGGTGGACTATGCCTCGTCATGTCACTTATCCGAGCTTTCGTCCTCCGATCCCTTGAGTCCCCACGGTGGCTAGTCTCTTGTGGGAGAATGCAAGAGGCTGCAGAGGTTATCAACCATATCAGCCGAATGAACAAGTCTGATTATCATGTAACTGGTGATAATTTCCTTCAGCCCGAGCAGGAGAAAGCTGATGGAGAGGTCCGATCTTGGCGTGCGAATATTGCTCGGGCTTCGAGGCTCTTCTCTGGTGCTAAGCAGATACGGCTTATGGTTGGTCTCATCATGATCTGGGCACTCATCGGCATCGCGTAAGTCCGCCTTTATACAATCTCTAGCAAGTTACTAATCAGGAACAGATACCCACTCTACACCATCTTCCTCCCCTACTACCTCGCAGCTCACGGCGCCAACTTCGGCGAGACCAGTAACTACATCACATACCGCGACTGGACCGTTTCCTCAATCGTCGGCATCTTCGGCCCCGTTCTCAGCACCATCCTCGTATCATCCCGATTCTTCAAATCCAAGCGCTCAATGCTTCTCACCGGCATAATCTGCGCCGCATTCTCTGGAGCATTCACATCAGCGCGAACAGCCGCAGAGAATCTCGCATTCTCATGCATGATCAACTTTTCTCTCAATGCTCTGTATGCTATTGTTTACTCGTACACGCCGCAGGTTCTTCAGGTGCAGAATCGCGGGATGGGCATGGGGTTGCTTATGGCGGTGGGGAGGATGGCGTCGCTTAGTGCGCCGTTCATTGCGACCTTTGCAGATGTTACGACTTCGGCACCGATTTGGGTTGCTTGTGCTTGTTTTCTGGCGATTGGACTTATTGCGATGGGTCTCCCGGCTGATACGAGACCTTATGTGTCGAAGAAGGCTCATCAGTCCAGTGTCTAAATGGTCATGGTTGTTTGTTGCACACAGCGGAGAGGACTGGCCACACCAGGCCGCAGTAGTTGGAACGCGTATCTTAAGCTCCTTCCAATCATCGTGTAAATAATACATGATATACCCAGTAAGTCGTTCGACAATTGATTTAAGTTATCTCTGTGGATCTAAGGTCTCAGCGATAAGTCTTGACCGTAAATAATACATCTAGTTAATAGCTTCAAGATTTAATAAAACCATACTATATAAAAACCTATTAGTAATGTATTACTTAAATATAGAAAGATTAAAAGAAGCCCTGGCCCTGACGATATAGAAACAATTAAGTAAATATATAAATAAAAGAGCTAGGGGTTTGTTCCTGAGATATAAACCACCATAACTGCAGCATAGCTAGTAATTTATTAGCAAGCTATATATCAGTAAATGGGGGCATAATTACGCAGCACCAGCCATGAATAGTTCACCCATTTTCACCTTGGCCAGAACAGACACAACAAATATAAAAATTGCGTTTGATATCATGGCCACTGCAATCCGGGACCCCAGGTTATGAACTGAACTGAGTATGGCAATTGGAGCTAGGAGGAAGCTCGAGGTGAGAAGAGCCAGAATGGAACGGCTGATAATTTTAATAAGGTTTCCTGAAAATATATGAATCCCAGGGTGAGAAGAAAAGTCATTGGCTGGACTCTGTGTATATGAGAGTTAGCAGAGTCCTCAAAAGGTTTCGTCACCAGATTTGTTATTCCAATATCGTGAGGCTAACTTACCCAACCGAAACGTTCTGATATCCATATCAACGCATCTTCGGCCCTGTCAGCTAGTGATTGCAAGAAGTCATCGGCTTCCGTGGGCCACAAAGCCATCAGGTCTCTCTTGTACGTAAGGTATGCTGTCTCTGGTCTTACAATGCTGCCAGTACCATGAAACCATTGTGTCAAGTTTTCTATATTCCGAGGCGGAGCAACTTTAGTAGCTAATGCTTGCTGCGTCCGTTGAGCTAGGTCGTCTTTTTCGAGCCACATTAACATCTAAAACGAGGGGGATTGCTTCTGGACAGAGATCATACGTACCATAATCAGTCATGGCCACGTCGAGTTGCTTCAAAACCTCCTTTCGATCCAAGTTCTCATCCATTCGCAAAGTGGCTCGATTGAAAATCCTTTGCTCATCTCTGTCTATGTGCTGTAGCTTTACTTCCAATTCAGATATTTGGTCTTGTTTTGCGAGGAGCATTCGAGCTCGAAGAGTGGCGAACCGACGAAACACGAAGAAATATTGTTCAGAACCAGTTAGAGCCGCAAAGCGGGGATAACCGGCGGGGTTTTCCTCAACTGCCACGACGGAAAGGTGTCAGTAGAAGTTAAAAACAAGAGATACATATATGTATGCGACCGTACTCGCTTTTAGACTGAGCGCTTATCGAAGGGCCGGAGGCTCTGCTTGACGAAGTTCCCGCTGATGCACTGTGGACTGGCAGCATGATTGTCGTTTATGTGCTGATTATGTACCTCAGGGTATTGCTTACGTGGGCATTCGCCTATACACGATGTCGATGATGATTGGAAAGGATCAGGAGTCTTTGATTGATCTTGAATTAATAGAGAGTGATTAGAGTTGAGATGGGGTGGACTGAAGCCAGGTCTGTAGTTGCGGGAGGGAGATAACTTGGTCTCTAGGTAAATCTGCTTATTACGTAGTACACAACAACTCCTGCTTTTTCAGTAGTGCATAGCCGACTTACAGGGCTGTATTCAGCTAACAGAAATACAAGAGCTAAACTCTAGCAGTACAAAAAGTTAAATGTGGAGACTTGCTGTCATATGGCAAATTACAAGAATTGTACTTCTGCCTGGCCTCGGACTGCACTGTTTGGGTCCTATCCAATCATCGCCAAGCATTATTCCGCCAGCATTAGCCGCTGATAGATGCCTGGCTTTCACTCCGACACCTGTCACAAGCTTATAGGACTCCCCGTCCCGTGTATGCAGTAACTGTGTATTACACAACCGTTGCGCGCCAACAATGAAAAACTGCAAATTGAAAAGAGTGGTTCATGTAGAGAAAGCTAGCCTACATTATATTTTAGAAAACCAAAGAGTAGTAAACGTGAATTCAAAGATATCTCCAACTTCGCAATCAACAGACTGAGTTCTACCACCTTCTCTACCCATGAGTTCGGTGTCCATAACTGATTTTAAGGACTGATTCTACCGTTAGCAGATAGTCGATGTTAAATACGTACCCCAAGACTCACTAGAGACTCAGCTGGTCCTCCGGGCAGTGTATCGTCGTATTGGAAGTGTCGCCCACCAATACCACGTTATACCCTGCGTCATCCGACTCTACGACTAGGTATGGTCCACGGCCGTTAAGCAAGACTTGGTCCCCGACCCTGTATCGTCTCTAAAGAAGATACTTGCGTTATTAGTGTTCCACGTAACAAGACAATTTGAGCACTCACTTTAGCCATCACGATTTTGGTGCGTTGGTCGTCTTCGTTGTCAGGTGCTTGGATTGGTCGATCCTCGACCCACCAGCCAGAGGTTGGCCAATCGACCTTGCGGGGTTTACTGTATCGCGAAGTGCTTTCCGTGGCGTTGCTGCCGAGAACGTCGTTTTGCTCGAAACACTTCAGGTCAACTGAACGTGTTGAGACGATAACTCTCACCGTGTCATGAATAATGATCTTGCCGTTGTGGTACTTGATCTCCGTGCCATGGGGAATATACGTATCGTAAACACCGCCACTATCGGTCATCTCTTCGCCTTCATTGACCCGTACCTCTTTATTGACTATTTCGATACCGTATGTTGAGCTCAGGCAGAATATCGTCACGTACAGGGGGATACTCGATGTGTTGACAAAATGAACTGTATGTGATGCCACGAGAGTGTCGTTGGGCCTCTCGGAATCTTGAGCCGTGGTCTGACCTTGCAAAGGCAAGGTTGCCCGAAGAATTTTGAATTCGAATGGATTCCCGTCCTTCGTGAATGAACCTGGTGTCTTCATACGACTGAACTCCTGGAAATTGTGCATGCCTTCGAGCCCAACTAACAGCTTGCCAATCCATTTTGGCGCATCGGGGTCATTGCCCGAGTTGTCGATATAAATCTTTGGAAGTCGCTCAAACGGTACGCCATTGTCGTTTTGGAGCTCTAACCATGGTTTCCCGTCTTCGAGGGCCCCTCTGATCTGGACACGAAGAGGTGCCTTGCAAAGAGGTGCTATATCCTCTGTGTATGATATCAAGTGGAACGAAGGGATTGACTTAAGGAGACGTGGCGATGCAGCCCCCAGAATCAAAGCTATCATTTCCTCCCGATCACTTCCCAACAAGATCGGAATGGATTTTCGTCCGACAAGTCGAGCTATCCGTCGGTTGCTGACATAATCAAAGAGAGAAACCTGAGTTTGGTTGTCGGACTTGAACTTCAATGTGGAGTCAAAATCACGGACTTGGTCGATCTCGACCAGCAATTCATTGCCATTGGAACTGTTTTCATCAATTGGGCGGTACGTATCTCCGATCAGAGCGCCTGTAGTCCTGCCTTTGACAATGGCAACTTCAGGGGGATCTTGAGTAACGCGAATGTATGCAAGATCATCTGAATCGACACCATCGTCTTTATCGAATAAAATTCGATTTATGGGCCCGGAAATTGCTGGAACCTGGCGTTCTCGCAGTTTATCATGCAAAACTGCTCCAAGAATGCCGTGAAACTGGTCGTAGGTGAGCTGGGTTCGGTAGCTCTCGATCTCTTTCAACCGCGTGATAAGAGCATGGGTGAAGAGGCCATAGCGGTTCTGAGACCCAGAATGAACAAGCCCCTCAGCTGCACATTGACCAGCTTGACAGGCCATCATGACATTGTATTCCTGCTGTGCACCATGGAAATACGAGTCATGTCGAATATATTCGCGAAAACCCCATTTTGTGTTGGCATCCCCTTCCGATAGATAACCTCTGGCGGAATTCACTGGGTCACGGGACTTGCTTCGAACAGCAAAATCCTGACCCTCGCGCAAGGTACCGCCGGCGAAGCAGCAGTCAATAGTGACCGAAAGGATAATACCAGCAGCAGCAAGTCGCAACATCATCATCCCGAACTCAACGTCCGTGACATCTTCGTTGTTTGGGAAACAGAGAACGTCATCCACGGCACCTTCTGGCTTTGCAGGTACCTCAGTCCTGGATGCTTCTCCTTCCATGGAACGCTCCAATTTAGGATACAGACGCTCAAACCAGTGAAGTCCATTCTCTTTCCCAACATAAGCATTGTCACGGAAAATAGTCTTCTGAATGGCTCCATGACCTGAAAAGTGGAAGTGCAGAAACGTTTCATTGTTGTTTTTGGCTTCAGCAAGCACCTTCTCCAATGACTCCTGCACTTTCTTCGGCGAGGCTTCAAGCGAGCCCTCGACCGGTTTCTCATTGCCTTTTTTGGAAATGTGCATGAAAGTCTGGTCCTTTGGAGTGTGCAACATATTTGTCACGTACTCATATACCAGAGTAGCATCATTTGCACACCCTCCAAGATCTTGACCATCGCCATAGTGATCGACGCCGACTATGACAGCCCAGCGTGATCGATCGGGCGAGGCAGGAGTTGATTTGGTAGACATAGCTGAAATAGCTTTTGTGCTACTTGAAACAGAGGGAACCTGGGCGACGTCCCGGGCGCTGATCGCTTTGCTTGAGGTACTGCCCTCGCTATTAGTTGCGACATACTCAGGTGCTGTATAGGAGAAATCCGTTTTGCTTGGTAGGTTCTCCTCCGAAATTATTGATGGCCCGCCTGCTAATTGTACCATCCCCTCAGTCAGTGCTTTGATTTGCTTGAAGAGAATCGCAGCAATATCTCGGGATTCCGGATGATCGTTTTGTAGCGTTGTCATCCCAAAGTGGTCGTTTTCGATAGCGATAGGCCGAAACTCCGGAAGAACCGCCCACTCTGGCGCCAGCCTCTAAAAAGTAAACTGGTAAGCGGGTGTCATCTTGCAGGGCTACGTATGCAAAAACGCAAGTTAATTTGCGTACCACTTTACACCCTGAACTAGGCTTGACCGCATAACAAGCTAAAATCTTGACCTTGACCTCTTCGCGGATAATCTCACGGAAGCGCGTTTGCATCTTCTTGATGTTGTCGAAAGAATCATTGAATATTGACCATTGCTGCTTCTGGGGAGTAGCTGCACATCTGATCCTCAACCGTTTGGCGCATATAATGGCCCATTCTGCCAAACCAGCTCCATGATGAGGGGTATCAAATAGTATAGCCGCATGCTTCCTGATCTGCCCCTTAGGATGGCCCTTGACAAATGAAAGAGCCAATGCCTTTGTAAAGTTTGTTAGCTGGAACTTCAAAATCCAGCTTGCTAACATACCTGCTCGTAGATCAAGCCACCGAATCCATGGGCGATGAAGATAACAGGCCGATTGATATCGCGAGTAAAGTCTCTCTCAACTGCATGGTGAGATGCAGTTGACTGGTGCTCATGTTGCTTCTGGGAGCTAACGGTGTCCGCAGTGAGCTTGAGGTGCAGAGGGTAATGATCTAGCAGCTTCTCTGCACTATTCTTCAATCTTTCTACATCGAGAAGTTCGCCTAGTGAATGAACTTTTTCGCCATCGTATCCGAACACTGTAATTCGTACGAATGGGACCTCTTTTGTTAGTAGGCTACACGCAGATTTCCATGCGTCATCTCGGGTTTCGGTAATTTCATTGATACAGACAATACTGGGTCATGGAATCAGCAAATATTGCGCCAGAATGTGTAGCCTATCTTACTCTACGACTGCATCAGGAGGGCTATGAACAACTTCCAAGCCAAGTGGAAAGTGTCGATCGCTCGGGGGCACGTCGAGAGGAGTGTAATCTCGCCAACGTGAAAGCCAACGTCGCATCCTGCGTTAGTCAGCTGAGCCAGAGGCGCTGCAAAGAGTTCGGGCATTCGCGATGATAACGATTAGTGGTGGTGATACGGTAAGATGAGGAAATACATTGCAACAAAGATGAGCGGGCTGCCGCGAACATTTTGACCTCGGCTGGGCAACCCTGACCGGTGTGGGTCGGGAGGCCTCATCTGCATGTCGTTGCTGAATTATGCACACAGGGGCCAATGAAAAACATGCCAGTAAGCAAAACACGTCAGTGTCACAAGGATTCTGCGTTGCTTGTGTCACAACCTTGAGCCGGCGAAAGGCGAACTTGAGCATGTACTATCTATTTATTAGGCTTTGACCCTCTCACAACAATGCACTTGAGTAGACTTTTAGAGAGAGCCTGGCATGCTGAAGCTCATTATCTGTCTGGATGGCACTGCCAATTCGGAGCTGATTCCGGATAATCCCTTAACAAACGTATCCAGGCTCCGACGTTCTATTACCCCTCTGGCTGCAGACGGCATAACGCGGCAAATTGTTCATTACCAAGGTGGTATTGGAACAGCATTTGCAAACCCCTTGAACTTTTGGCAACAAGGTCTTGGCAATGGTACCGAGTCACAACTGAAGCGGAAAACGCTTCTGATCACTCGATTTACTTCTCTAACATGGTCTTTTAGAAATCGAAAGAATTATCATTGAAGCGTATACGTTCATCTGCGATAACTACTGCGCCCGGTCGAATGATGAGATTTTCCTGGTCGGGTTCTCTAGAGGTGCTTTTGCCGCACGATGCCTTGCCGACCTTATCGACGCCGTCGGAATCCTTCCAAAAAGTGAACTGGACGGGGTGCACGAGCTTTATAATAGTTGGAGTCGTTCGAAACAGGATTCCGACCCTGTCAGAACCGATCCTAGGTGGCCTAGGCCTCAAATAACGGCATGTGCCCTTTGGGATACAGTGGGTGCTGTAGGTCTTCCTGTACCTGGAGCTATTCTTAGACGACGTCTGCCACATGTGCATTCGGATATTCCATCTTCGGTTCAGCATGTTTTCCAGGCCCTCGCTCTTCATGAACACCGTTACCACTTCTTTCCGATCATCTTGCATCATCCAGTTGTTACACCAAACCGTCCCCATCTTGAGCAATGCTGGTTTGCGGGTTATCACACAGATACTGGGGGAGGTAATCGAAATGATGCGTTGGCGCATTTTTCCTTGGTATGGATTATCTCAAAGCTTAGAAAATGGATAAATTTCGATATGAACAACGTTACAACCACGCCGACATCGATGACGACTACTTGGAGAGTTGACCAACAGCTTGGTGCCCGTCGACAAAGGGATAATTCATGTAGGTTCTATGATCTTACGCGAGTTAATGACTTGTATCCCTGTTGCTAATAAGATTTTGCTGTCTTCCAGACCGGCTGCCAGTCAAAGATTCAATGAGCATGCTCTTCAGGCAAGGCAAATCGAAGTATCGAATACCACAGACTGAGTTCTGGAACGACCAGGGCGTTTATGCAAGGAAGACTCATGACACCCTTTCGTGGGAATTAATGCACCCCACAACAAGGTATCTGAGTCAGGCCAAGCTCATAAACCCATGCCACGCTACCGAGCGGCTTAGCCCTGTGCAACCACAGAGGAATGCCAAGGTATGGGTCTGGAGTCTCCGCCGTGGGGCCGAGTCAAAGACATGGAGGGTACGTTCTCGCCTTGAGAGTTACCTAAATCGTATTTCAGATCGGTTCCGCTTGCATAACCAGGACTGCCAAAGCGGCAATAGGTTGCATGAGGATATACTGAGTACTTTTGAGGTTGAAACATTGAAGGGTTGGGTTGATCAACACTTCAACCAGCTGCATGGACAACAACACCCGCCAGGAGCTAACCCACCAGGAACAATTCTACCACATTTAGGTGAGTGGTTAGAAGACTATAGAGAGGAAGCAGTTCAGTTTATATATAGTTCTTAAAATTAAAATAATTATATTTATTTTAAATTACAGTTTTGTATAAAGATCTTAATACTTTTTAATAAATCGGTCTGTATGTATTTAGTACCAGTCTTTGCTATTATTTTTACTAGACTCGTAACTGCCTAGGCTCAGTGGAGTATATAAAGTCTGAGTCTGCCCTGAGTCTGCCCTGAGTCTGCCCTGAGGTATCCTAAGTAAAGGCGGCAATCTGTCACGTTCGCGGAGTGTCTATATTGGTGCTATATAACATGATTCTCATGTCATGACCGTCCCTTTACAGCGTAAGACTTCCATATCTAAGCACGTGGCTTTGTATTTCCGGCCGACGCAACCGCTATATGGCTGTATACCCTATTCAGTTACTGAAAGCATCCTTCTCCCATCGTTGAATATTTCTCTGTGACTTGTAAATATATAAAAGGCTAGATACCTTGGCGATTGGACTTATTGAAATGCTTCTTCGGGCTGATAGACGACCTTATGTATCGACGAAGAGCCACGAGTCCAGCGTTTGAGGAGGCATTGGTGGAAGTACGCAGTATTAGTTGGTGGCAGCTGTCGCAGTGCTTTGTTTATTTCCTTTCTCTGATAGTATGAAATCATAATTAAGGATATTTTATCACCTTCCCCAATATTTCTTAATGTCCTCTAAGTCTTCAGCCAACGCAACGGGGTTGTCAAGACCCGGGAAATGCCCCCCAAACTCGTGATCTAAGCAGTATCATTAGCCAAATAACGCGAATCACTGAATAAAAGGACAACTGACTTTTATAGGAAACAAGATTTCCCACTCGGCCAACTAGTTCTCTTGGCCAAAAGCCGACATTATACTTAAACCCGCTGAAGAGCAATGGCGCGTCAGTCTCGGCCTTTGTATAGTTTGTCATAAACCCCTTGGGGTTGGAATAGTAGATGTAGACGGAGGACGCAAAGCTCTTGGTCAGATAGGAGAATGCAACTGTTTTTAGCATTTCATTATGATCCAAGACGGACAGGACGGTTCCAGCTCTTGGATCAGACCCTTCTGAGTATCAGCGCGGTTACCAGATGCTGTAATGTCTAGACTTACAAACAATGAGCTTCTCTGCAATCCAGGATAACTGCCCAACTGGGTTATCGTAGAGAGAGAGGCCGATGGTGTTTGGCTAAGAATCAGTCTTTAGAATGATACACCAAGACTAGCGGTTAGACTTACCTTTGTTGTTTGCTCCAAGTAATAACCATTTCCAGTTGTAGCCCACTCCTCTGCGCGCTGAGCCTCAAACTCCTCAAGGGGTGACAATTTGATACCCTCCGCCGTGAGCTGGGTTCTGTTCAAGGTGACGAACGGGAGGAATGAGAGATGAGCCAATCGCACAGAAGTATTGAAATTGGCATAAAGACTGTACGCTACACCCGATCCCCAATCTGTACCGTAGACCGCGTAATTGGTATATCCCAAGACTTTGGTCATGAGCGTGTTGAAGACCCTAGCTGTGTCGTCGACTGTCCAGGTTGGCGGCGGTGCTGATGAGAATGCAAAGCCTGGGAGGGAGGGTATGATGATATGGAAGTCATCCTTGAGCTTGTCGATCAACGGGATGAATTCTAGAAATGACCCGGGCCATCCGTGGTTAAGAACCAAGGGAATGGCATGGGGGTTATGGGACTTTTGGTGAATAAAGTGGATGGTTTGGTTTTCGATTTCAGCAGTGAAATGGTGGAACCTAGTGATACCTATGTCAGCACCAGAAGGTCAATACCGTTCCGATAATCAAGAGCATACTTGTTGAGCTTCTGCTGCTCAGAATCCCAGTTGAAGTCCTCGATCAATTGCTTTCTCAGGGATTGCAATGTTTCTAATCCAATACCGGCATTTGGGTCAAAATAATCGCCATTCGTAGGCAGCTTAGTTCTCTTAGCCAGGTCAATCATATGGGGGACTCCATCAGACAGGTCAACGGTAAACGGCTTCAGATAGAAGCTGCTGTCTCTTCCATCGCGAGACAGAGGAGATGCGGTGACTAGGAAAAATAAAGAAGTGATGAAAGGAATGCTTAGGAAGGGCCTCATTTTGAATAGATAGTGATGATGGTTTTTATGCTCTGTATGCAGCATGGCTTGTTTCCGTTTATATTCCACGGCGTTGCTTAAATACTCTGTGCTGGCTTGTCGCTACAACATAATTCCGCGTCTGTAAAAGAATTGACTGGAACACAATGCTTTGAAATCACTTGCTCGGGGATCTGACCTGATGAGAGCCCCACTGAGAGATTCAGTATTATAAATCTACCACTCTAATAGAAGCACAGCTTACACCATAGACCTTGTGGTTGTTGGCCCGCTGGGAATGTAACATTGGTGGATACTCTGGTAGAGTCTGCGCATGAAAAGCGGAGGACTAACGTCGGATCGGATGCAGAGCAACATCAGTCAATTGTGGAATTCCACTCTCATCCGGCAACAGATGCTTTCAGAACTCTATTCTGACTGCTTACTATAGGTATCCAGGAAATTCTTAAAAGCAGAAGGCCTGACGCTTCATTTGTCAGCATGCATTCGTCTGACTGCTATACAGAGATGAATGTAACTGTTCATGGCTCCTTTCTTTTGGACCGGTTTTCGGCCGAAAGCAGTAGCTAGCCGGCATGCTACCTCTGTCAGACAGTGGAGGCAGATAGACTGAAGTGGAGTGATCGGATTCCTTAATACCAATATGCTGCTATGGTTACCATTCACGTATCGCCAGTGGTTTTCACATCTGAATTCAAAAGGCGATATGATTCCTGCGTCCATAGCTACTATATATTGGAATCTTCCCGTTTGTTTCATTGTGGCCTCGGGTCGGGGCCCGCCATGTACGTCTTCTCCCATCGATACACTATTCTGTGGTGGCTATAACTAAATTCAAAAGGCAGGATCACCATCCAGCATACACCACGCCCTCGTACCACTATCTTGCAGGTAATGCAACCTTCCGGGTATTTTGGGGGATATGCTCAGGCAAGGTCGACGCGCAGTAACTAAAGATGAAAAGGGCGAATCAGTGAAACACAGGAAGGCTAACGTACTTGCAGAATCGATCTCTAAAAGGCTGCCAAGAGAATTTGTTGCGCAAATCAGACCCTATCCAGGATCAGATAGCCTGTGTCGATGAATTCCTAACTTCTACTTCCCTACCAAGACCCTTTAATGTCTGTAAATAGCTTATTTCTTTCGAGATTACGAGTGGGGGTTAATGGCCTATTTGCACAGCCTTGACTAAGGATATCTATTGACCCGATGCATGATTCGTATAACGATTGAGTCTGCGGAAAATAACAGTCCTAATGGATGAGCAGTTGATGTTGCTATTACAGAGCACTTGCTTATACGGAGTTGACTAACGGCTCGGAGGTTTTTAAAATTAACCTTGCGACGGGCCAAACCTTAAACTATTTCCCGCTCCTCGGGCGTGATAAGATAGTAGAAAGGTCGGGCCAGTACGAGAAGGAAACCTATCAAACAAAGTGTAGGAAATACGGAGAGTTTATCTACAAGGTGCTCAGACCCCGTTGCAGTGAGCACTTTCCTGAATAGGCAACAAGAGCGTCATTTAGAGCGGTACTTTGTTTGCTGTTGACACTGCCGGAACTAATGACTGCGTTATCCATTTATGATCGGCCGGGCCTTGACCGTCAACTGAAGAAGGCGCTCCAATCAGATGTCGTGACTGAAGATTCGAAAAGTCCTTTCTTTAGTCTTATCTATTTACAATGAAGCTAGTGATCCGCTCAGTGGTGACGGGCTGGTCTCCTGCCAATAGTAGAAAGGTCCGAGGAACTAACGTACAAAGGCGGCCATGATCGACACATATCATTCGATTCAATGTGACGTGACCTCGTAGCCGATTAGAGCTCCATGGACCCCAGTACTGCGAAAGACTGACCTCTCTGAAAAGGTAGGACGCACACCACTCATACCGCCTGGCCCTGCAATCACACAATCGCATACCCTACTGAATGCCCTCAGCAGGGAACACTGCCAAGTCTTTTAGTCACTCGAGTCTATGCATACACGAGGAATCATCAAGAACTTTTGAGATTCTGGCTCGAGAGTGACATAGAGTCCGTGGACTAGAGAGATGGAACCTCCAATTGCGATGACGGAATTCAACAACTATGATGATTGACAAACAAGCCCCCCAACAGGGTGATTGATAACAAGAGGTATATAAAGCTGTAGTTCATTCCCTCTTGCTTGTGAAAGACAGTCTGCAGATCACCACAATCGCTATTGTTTATCATCTCATCTCCCTCAAGTCTTCGATACATCTCTTCATCATGCGTCCTATCGCTGCTTTGACTGCCCTTCTCATGGCTGGGGCCGCAACTGCTAGCCCCGTCAAGCGTGCTCCTCTGATCACTCGCCAGGAGGGGGAGACACTCGATGGAAAGTACATTGTCATGATGAAGAAGGTAGCATCAATCAACGCCGCCAAGGTCCTCAAGACAGCTGTTGACTCCGTCGCTGCCGACCCCGATATCATCTACAAGAAAGTGGGCGGTTTCGCAGCTTCTCTGACTGAGAAGGAGATTGAGGAGCTCCGAAATAATCCCAACGTGAGCCATTTCTACTTTTGCTGCAGATAAGACTCTGATATCGTTATAGGTTGCGTACATTGAGCAGGACTCCCGGGCCAAGATCTTTGCTACTCAGAATAACGCGCCTTGGGGTCTGGCCCGTCTGTCAAACAAGTCGCCCGGGTCCACGACCTACACCTTCGACGAATCTGCTGGTGAGGGTGTTTGCGCCTATGTAGTTGACACTGGCATTGAAGCGTCGCACCCCGTAAGTTCCAGGATCTACTGATATTCTGTTTTTATAACTTACACCTTTCAGGAATTCGAGGGCCGTGCCAAGTTCGTTGCCACCTACGTCGACGGTATCAACACCGACGACCATGGCCACGGAACTCATTGCGCCGGCACCATCGGCTCCAAGACTTACGGAGTTTCCAAGAAGTCTAACTTGTATGGTATTAAGGTCTTTGACAAATATGGTTTTGGTACCGAGTACGTCTTCTCGATTTTCAGTCTACAATACCCCATATCTAACTTTGGATTACAGCTCTCTTATGATTGCCGGGATGGACAGAGTCCTTCAAGACGCCCCCAGCCGGGACTGCCCCAACGGTGTGGTCATCAACATGTCTTTCGGCAACACCAAGTCCACAGCCGTCAACTCAGCTGCCAAAGCCCTCGTCGACGCTGGTTATTTCGCTGTTGTCGCCGCAGGCAATGGTGACTGGCTCGGTAACCCCGAGGATGCCGCTGGTTCTTCACCTGCCTCTGAGCCTTCAGTCTGCACCATTGGTGCCAGCGACATCAACGACAAGGTTGCTGACTTCTCTAACTACGGTTCTCTGATTGATCTCTACGCCCCTGGTGTTGACGTCCTGAGCACCTGGATTGGCGGAAGTAACAATACTATCTCTGGTACCTCTATGGCTACTCCTCACGTTGTCGGCCTTGGTGCCTACTTTCTCGGTCTCGGAAAAGCCGCTACTGGTCTTTGCGAGTATCTCCAGGGGATTGCTCTCAAGGACGTCATTGATGGTGTCCCTAGCGGCACCAAGAACCTCCTTGTCCAGAATGACAAGTCTGCTTAAATTCAGCTCTGGATGATGTGAACTTCGCAGTTGGACGGATTTTGAGTCACGAGATGATGGACGAGTATAGGCATGTCAGATAAGCTTTGGATGGCAATGTTTCTCCAGACATAGGTGATTTTGACTACAAATATATTTTCCCTGGGATAGAAGCTTGTATCCTTTATTGCATCCTTTTGTTTGTGACGGTTATAGTAAGCATTCCGGGGTGAGAGCTCCAGCCTCTTGTGGTCTGATTTATGTATACAATCGGCTTATCCTTCCCTGATATTTTAACAGGCCAGTCCTCATGGACGCCTCACTAAAGAGTAGGTAGCGAGCTGGAACAGTGTTTACATATGGCAATAGAAAATTGGAGTCTCGTTCATTCCTCATAGGCTATTGTTTAAAATATGACCTGATGGATTCAGAAGCGAGCTTTCTGGAGAAATTGGCACTATTGCCTTTGTAGACTTCGGGCTGAAGCTACTGTCTTAATACATATCTAGACATCTAGCAATTCAACGATAGCTGGATGATATGTTGGCAACTTTTACCGCTTAATTGTAGAACGTATCTATAATAGCGATATATATAAGCAAAAGGTATACAAGACTGTGTCACCATCACCATCCAGCATATACCACTCCCTCATACCCATTCAACACAACCCCACCCTCAAAAGTATCAACATTGCTTCCCAGCAACCTCCTCCCCCAATCCCCCTTAACCTCAACCTTCTGCTCCTCCTCCGAGAAACTCAATAAAACAAGTGCTTTCTTCCCATCATAACTCGTCATCGTATACACAAACACATCCTCACTATCCTTGTACTCATCCAGAATCTCAAACCTTCCATACACAAAAACATCCTTCTCCTTCTGTCGCAGCTCAAGAACTTCTCTGTAGAAAGCTAACACGCTATCGTGATCTTTTTCTTGCTGTGCAACGTTCCACTGATCATAATCATCGTTCACACGCATCCACGGCTTGTCGCTCGTGGTAAATCCTCCGTTGGGGTCCGCGGTCCATTGCATGGGCAAGCGACCGTTGTCTCTGGCCTTGAGTCGCATTTCTCTCATGATGTCGGACATATCAGCTCCAGCCCCTCTCTTCTTGAGCACACTATTGTAGTAGTTCAACCCCTCCACATCAATGTAGTCTTCGATCTTCCATGACTCAGGGACATTCGCCATGCCGATTTCTTGACCTTGGAGAAGAAACAGCGTTCCACTGAGTGTACCGAGGTAGATCGCCAGCATCTTGGCAGCCTCCTTTCGGAACTGAGGCTTGTCAGATCCGTAGCGTGATAGAGAGCGTCCAGAGTCGTGGTTGTCCATGTAAACAGAGTTCCAGCCGTCAAACTTCGGCATAGCTCCTTGCCACCGACTCGTAATCGTCTTGAGCTTCGACAACTTGAAGTCATCACGTTCGTATTTGTGATTTGGACCAAAGTCCATATCAACAATATCTCCCGTAAACAACATGTTCAATTCATGCCTATCTTTGGCAACGTAACTCGCGACACTGTCCTCATCCTTTGTGAAGCCTAGTTCTCCGACCGTCATACAGTCATACTTGTCAATGACCTTCTCCCTCATCTCTCTTATGTACTCGTGCATGCGTGGGCCGCTGGCGAAGTATTTAGCACCCGACTGAAACTCAGCGTCTGGTCGAGTTATGGGTGCATCGGGAAGATCGGGGTGCTTTGACATGAGATTCATTGAATCAATGCGGAAGCCATCAGCGCCTTTGTCAAGCCAGAACTTCATATCGTCATATGTTGCTTCACGCATCTCATCGTTGGCCCAGTTGAGATCAGGCTGCTCGGGAAGAAAGAGGGAGAGGTAATATTGCTTTGTCGTCTCATCGTACGTCCAAGCGCTACCACCGAAGATGGAAGCCCAGTTATTAGGTGGTTTTCGATTACCATCAGCGTCAAATTTCGGATCACGCCAGAAATACCAGTCTCGCTTCGACGATGTTTTTGAAGAACGTGACTCTTTGAACCATTCATGCTCATGGCTAGTATGATTCACCACAAGATCAAGTAGCACCTTGATACCCCGCTCATGACACCCAGAGATCAACGCGTCAACATCCTCAATCGTACCGTATGGACGATGAATGTCGCGATAGTCTGAGACGTCATAGCCCATATCATGCTGAGGACTCTTAAAGATAGGCGACAGCCAAATAGCTGTCGCGCCTACTGAACGGATGTAGTCAAGCTTTGAGATGATGCCAGGCAAGTCACCGAGCCCGTCACCGTTGGAGTCGAGAAAGCTGGCTGGGTAGATTTGGTAGACAACAGCTTCTTTCCACCACTGGCGATCGGGAGGGGTTGAACCTGACATCGTGTTTTTAATGGCGGGGTCTGGGATGTTTGGTTGGAAGTGATGTGTAATGGTGAGATTATTCCATTCGTGTCAGGTTTCTTATACCCGAGTGTTACTTCCCGGTCCGACAATTATCGTCGTGAATAGTTCTCATGTAACATCAAAGAATGAGAGAATCGGATGATTTCATGACTTGCCTTCTCCACGTCGATCTCGTGCCTTTTCTCTCTGGGGGGAAACTCTCAAGGCTGAATTGTGATTTGTCGATGACTTACCCGAGACTGGAGATGTGCACCAAACGCATCGGACCGACAATTTACCCAATAATCATTGTCTCCAGACGCACGGTCCTTCTTCTCTCCATAGACTCAAAGACCAGTAGAAATTCACCCATTTCACCCATGGACCCCACTATCTCGATCCGGGTTGTGAGCATCATGACCTGCAAAGTTCTTCTCGGCCGATGAGATGGGGCCATTTTTCGCTCTTGCTGTTCCCCATGGGGGCTCCATCCATCGGGGAATGTCCAACGCCTCTGGGGATAATCCTTTAAGTCTAATAATCATGAATTGATATATAACCCTGAGGGCATTCCCTCTCAATGACCATCTCATCATCACTACCTCAATCACTTCAATCCTCTTCACTTCTTCACAATGACTACCAAAGTCGAAGCCATCACCACGGTGTCCGACCATGTCGAGAAGGCATCAGACTCAGTCGCCATCCAAAAGGCCATTGACGCGCAAGACCTCACTCCTAAGCAACAATACCAGCGCCTCTGGACAAACCTCAAGAAAGACAAGCGCTTCGTCCTATGGTCGATCTACATCATGTCCCTAGTCTTTGGCTGGGGTTACGATGCTGGTCTCTCAGGTGTAGCCGTTGCCTTCCCTGAGTTCCGCAAGGTTTACGGAGAGTACTACAGTGTTGGCGATCAATATGTCATCCCCGCGCTGTGGCAGTCTCTTTGGAACGCTGCTAGTACAATCGGACAGGTCTTTGGTGCTTTCTTGGCGGGTCAGTTTGCAGATTGGGTTGGACGTAAGGCTGTTCTTTGGACTGCTGTCGCTCTATCCATCTCCTCTTCTTTCGCGCTGGTCTTTGCTCCTAGTCTGCCTGTCCTCTTTGTCTCCAAGCTTCTTCTTGGCCTTTCTGTTGGTCTCTCAACCGTCACGCCTCCACTGTACGTCACAGAGAATGCACCCGGCGCTCTTCGAAGCTCTCTCAGCTCCCTTACCAACGTCATCATCGTCCTGGGCTTCTTCCTCTCCTCCATCACTGGTTGGGGCTCTTCCAAGATCAAGGGCGAATGGAGCTACCGACTTGCTTTTGTCATGACCTTCCTCGTTCCTACTCTCTTCGCAATTGTTCTTCCTTTCCTGCCCGAGTCACCTGTTTGGTACGTCAAGAAGGGCCGCGATGAAGATGCTCGAAAGGCTATCCTCAAGCTTTACGGTACTTCTATCGATGTTGAAGAGAGACTGGAATTCATCAAGTCTGAACTCGAGGTTACTGCTGGTGAAGCCAGCATGGCTAAGCAGACCAGCTGGAAGGCCATCTTCTCCAAGGAGCACCGAACCAGAACACTTATTGCCGTCATGGGACTTCAATCTCAGAACTTCTCTGGTGGATACTTTGCCAGTAAGTAACCAGCTACTGCTCCTTTCGACTCAAGTACTAATCCTTACAGACACTTACCAGACCTACTACTTCGAACTCATCGGCCAATCCGACCCTTTCGGCCTCACAGCTATTTCCTCGACCCTCCAGTTCCTCTCGAACTGCGTCGCCGTCTGCGTATCCGACGTCCTCCCCCGTCGCAAGTCCCTCATCGGAGGCGGTACACTTCTCTGCTGCTGGTCCATCATAATCGCGGGAACCTCCCTCGCAAGCACCGCCAACACAGCCGCCAACACCGCTCTCCTCGTCTTCATGATTACATGGTCGATGCTATACACCGGTACAGTTGGATGCTTTGGATGGGCTATCGCACAAGAGACTGCTGCTCAAGCTACACGTCCCAAGACCATCGCTTTCAGTCTTGTTTGTCAGCAGCTCACGGCGCTTATGCTGTCTTCAGTCTTTCCCTACTTCATCAACCCTGATCAGCTCAACTGGGGTGGAAAGGTCATGTTCTTATTTGTCGGGGCTGAGGTCTTTATTCTGGCTACGCTGTTCTGGTTCCAGCCTGAGACGAAGAACAGGACTTATCATGACATTGATTGCCTGTATGCTGAGGGTGTTCCTCCCAGAAAGTTCTCCAAGTATGTTGTCAATGATGGAGCTGTTGTTCGAAAGCCCACCGTGGAGAAGAAGTAATTGGACTAGCAGGGTATTGAGACTGTGATGGGGATGAAGGTCTTGACTCATGAGTATCGTGGGGAATTGGAGTTTGCTATTACGCCGCTAATACGGAATGAAGGAAGCAAAAAGTCTTTTAGCATATTAGAGTGATGGAATATTAAATGAATCTTCTTTACTATATCAACTCATCCTCTCTCGAATGTCTCTTGCCGCCATTGTAAGATTATCCCCATAGTTTTGGCTTCGCGAGCTCATTCTAGAGCAGTTAGCGCTCAGCTCAGTGGACCCAGTGGCGTGCACCCATGACGAAGTGCCCTGTTCTCCGCGTTTATATAAAACCCAATCCCCGCAAACTTCAAACCTTGTCGCGACTCCTTTCAATAAATCGAGCCATGTCAAGTCCAGCGCTGCCAAAACCATCGAAAGTTAGGCAAGCATGCGATGTCTGCCATAAGCGAAAGATTCGCTGCGATGGCTGTCGACCGTGTCACAATTGTCGAAGCTTAGATATAAGCTGTACTTATCTTGCAGTGCCTAAAAAGACCGGACCTAAGGGGCCGCGATATGCACGGAGGTCCAGACAGCGACCGGCGGCGACAGTGTTCTCATCTACAAGCCCAGAAGTCGACATTCCCAGCATCAATTCAGACAACACGGCATCTCCACAATGTCCGAAACAATTCTTGGAGTCTCCTCAAATGACTGATGCAGTCATTCGATGGTGTCTCGACGCGTACTTTAAGCATAAATACCCACTTACTCCAATTCTTCATCGCCGGTATCTCGAACAACCCCCAAGATCAACAGAGCAATACGGATTAATAACAGCCTGTTGTGCTGTAATCGCACTATCGCCAGAAATACTACCGCCTTGCCCGGTCGAAGACAATTTCACGATTCCGTCAGCAGACTTCTTGATAGCAGAAACTCTTCGCGCGCGAGAGGCTTGTAATCTGATCGAACATCCGTCTTTGATGCACATTCAGACTTCATTCTTTCTTCACGCTGCATCCTTTGCGATGAATAAAGATAACTCGGCTTGGTACTATTTACAGGAAGCTATCACGATGCTCCAGACGTTACGCTTGCACGAAGAGATCACATACGACGATGATGCAAGCGACCCAGTCTTTATGAAATATGCCCAGCGAATGTTTTGGGTACTCTTTATCACCGAGAGAGCATACGCACTTCAAAGAAATCGACCGATCAGATTGCAAGACACATTACAGCTCCCAGAAGTTGATCCCATGTCCTCTGACGCAGAGATATTGCGCGGCTTCCTCGATCTCATCTCACTTTTTCGCCCGTTTGGCCAAGACTTTATCTCACAGTGGAACTCCCCAACATCATCCACTTCTACAGATTTCGCAAACTTGTTCCGGCTGCAGTATCTTCTCAAACATTCGCTTCCGAACCTTTCAAACCACTCCCAAGTGCAGCAGGCAGATCTTCTTATATCGCGCCAATGGCTCAAGATTGTTGTCTGGAAAGTATGCGCTTCGAAAAGGGTTCTCTCAACTGCGAATAGCGAGGATGTAATGTCATTACATTACCCTGCCAGTATCGCACGTGATATCGTGTCGGTGTCACAACTCATGCCGACTCAAGCCTTCGAGGCCAATGGCATCGGCATTGTTGAGAAGGTGTTTGATGTTGGCTGCTCATTGGCAGATCTGCTGTCGTTGGTACCGCTGGAATATCAGGATTCAACTATGGATGTTGGCGTTATTGATACACTCATGGAGACGGTAAAGATTGTTGGAACGAGGTTTGGGGGCAGCTACCGCCATTTGGACATATTGGTTGGCAAAGCGAGCGGGTGTCTTCTTATGAACGTGGATCGAAGTCTTCCTCCACCAGAACATGAAAACACGGACAATGTCGAGGAGATTTAATGTAGTGAGAACCCTTTTCATGACCTTAAATTCTATTTAATGTGTTTGTCCTGAAACCCAGCCCAATGCCTCATCATGCTCCATCAACACCTGTTCAATCTCCTGATGTCCCTTTTCAAACGCGCACTCCAGAGCTGTTTTCCCATGTTCATTCACAAGGCCTGTGTCAGAACCATACGCAAGGAGAACCCGCAATGTTGATACATGCCCAAATTGTGCAGCATGAATCAAGGCTGATCCACCTTCGATTCCCGATTCAACCTCTGGCTGCGGGAGGATTCTTCCCAATAAAGAAGAAAATAGACTATTTCTGGGTTCAGACTTCCCAATGGTTTTGGCTCTCGCATTGCAGTCAGCACCGTGCTCTAATAGTTCTTCGACTGCCCAGTTGTTTCCCAGGCAAGCTGCAGCAACAAGCGGTGGGCATAGACCGTCCTCGAGGTCTGCGCAGAGGTTGGCATCGGCACCGTGGTCTAACAAGGCCGCGACTACTGCCAGTCTCTCCGCTATTCTTCTGGGGTTCTCCTGGTCTTCGAGAAAGTCAACAACTGGTAAAGAATATGTATCGAGACCCGTTAGATCTTCAAGCCGGCACTCTATCATTGCCTCGACTAGGTCTATGTATGCTGGACCTTGGTTTCGGTGCTGCAAGATTGCCTGGACTAGTGCTGTAGTGCCGTTGGGATGTTTCCAGTTGACATCAACACCTTTCGCCAAGCACAATTGAACTATCTCAAAATCTGCGAATTTTGTAGCTAGGATCAGTAGTCTACTCCCATCCTCGCCTGACCAACAAATATCAGTGAGGCACTGGAGAATCGTCTGCACAACTTCTGTGCTCCATCCGGACCGTGTTGTCTGGGACATTTGGTGTAGCCACGTCCGGAAGTCTACAATATCGAATTGCGCACCGTGCTGAAGAAGAAAATGAAACACTTCTTTGTGACCAGATACTGCGGCTAAGACCAGGGCTGTCTCGTCGTCGTTGTTTCTGGCATTGATGTCAGCGCCAAGGTTAAGGAGCTCCTGCGCCACGCTTGTGAAACCCGCGGATGCTGCATCCATAAGAGGAGTCCTGGGGCCCTTACTTCTTCCTAACATGACACCATTCTTAATGAGCAACTCCGATATGTTACCTCTACGAAAGGCTGACATTATCGACATGGTGGCGGAGTTAATCTCCCTATTAGCACCGTGATCAAGGAGGAAACGAACTGCGTCTTCGAAACCGCCTTTGACTGCATACTCCAGAGGGGTCGCAATATTCACTTCTGCATTGACCCATCTCTTCCACCGTTTGGCTCCAAAGAAACTCATGGGGCCCGCTTCTTCCCGGAGCGCTTGAAGCCACGGTACGTTACCCAGAAACGACGCCATATGAATCCGTTGTGACAGTACACCATTGAAAGTTGCCCAGGTTTTTCGTATTCCAGAAGATTTCTTGAAGAATGGTCTGTCAAAATTGAATAGATGCTTGGCGCCCTTGGGTGATAGCCTAGCGTGTATTGTCCAATGGAGATTTGCGTATTTAAACAGGTCGCACTCGAGCTGAAGTTCCGCTGCCATCGTATCGTGATCGAAACTCATTCTTGAGAGGCCTTCGCGCTGCAAACAGCTCTGTTCGAGAACTTGCAAGCACTTGTGGGCAATCTCGCCGTGGCACTTGCTGGCCTCTATGCGAAAAGTCTCGGCGATGGGATCATCGTCTGGCTCATCTCTTAGAAGATAACCTTTGGCGGATTGATGTATAAACAGGACTCGGTCATCGGTAATCTTCAGAAGTGGTTGACAGATGGCTATCATATCTGCCATCTCCTCAACATCTTTTCCAGTAGCATAAGCTAATTCATCAAGGGTCAGAGGCCTCATTGTTATTGCAATCCACTTCAAGATACATGCAGTGGTATAATGGTAAGTCGAGTCGATCTGGTGTAGCATTCTTCCATATATAGGATACAGGCCTGCTGGGATATCTTGAAGCGTTTCGAGAATTTGAAGACGGGTCTTCTTTTTTAAAAGCTCATGGGTTGCGAAACTAACCCATAGGAAGGTACCCTCTGATCTTATGAGTAGTGTTTTTTCAATTTGAGGACGGATAGCGTCGAAATCATGGATCATTTGAAGAGGCTCGAGGCTCCACTTGATAAATGTCGTAATATCATCATTGACATGTCCTTCATAGTCTCGATCGATCTTGATACCGTTCCATATGTCCATTGCATCCGTATCAATAAATGTGGCGTCTAGAGGACATTTGAGATTTTGGGAGTGAAGAGGAACGGAGAGTATATCAACATCTCGACCTATAAGTGCCAGTCGTAAAGGTCCATTACGTCCAATTGGCGACATACAGTAGTCGCGAAACTTGCTGGCCAGCATTTCAGAAGACTGGCACTCGTCGATCCCGTCAACAATACAATATACTGTGGAGAGATCGGACTGCGATAGCAGGATTACCAGGATCTTCCACAGGCATTCCAAACTACACAAGGCATTCTTTGCTTTCTCCGGGGTATCCAAGTAGGTAGAGACCTCTTTTACCTTGGACAGATCAGTGCTGAAGTCAAGCAGCTGATATGCCAGGCTTCGAAGAAGGTTAACGGGGTTGTTGTAGCATTCGTACTGAAATCGACAGAAATAAACCAACAAGTGATCGTTTGTGCCTCGACACATCTTGTCGACTTGTTCTGAAAGAAAGAGTGACATGACCGTTTTGCCTGTACCAGGACCACCGGATATCCAGAAGAGGGGGGACTTCTTATCAAGCCATGCTTGACAGTGAGAGTTCTCCAGGATCCACTCGCAGGTTCCGGGTGCTCTTTGACCCTTCGTATCGGCGATGCTGGCCCTGTCGGCATCAGGGTGGCTTATAAACAAAGCATCGCGACACCTCTTGATGATATCCTCAAGACTGGCTAATTATGGTAAGCAAGGATAGATTGAAGAAATGAAGTCGTTGACTTACGTGCAGTCTGTCTTGGTTGTGAAAAGCTGATGTTTCTGACATCGCCTGCGAAGAGATACGATCCGTTGGTTGCCGTGATGCCATGAATGTTTTGCTGGTGTCTTGGCAAAACAGTGAAGTCTCGATCCGGCCGTTCGGTGGCCATGGCGACTCAGATCTCTCACTATTTGGGAACTTGGTAGAATAGATCTGGGAATAGCTTTCCAGAGAAAACCTTTCCCATTGCGGCTCGCCCGGCACTTGAATTTGCAGTCCTAGTAGTCCGGAGTTGCACAGACTCGCTTGGTTAACCAATAATTAATTTTAGCTCATGCGTTTTGATCTAATAATACATTTTCAAACCTGTTGACCGTGGCTGTGACTTGTGTTACCCCCAAAGCCAGTGTTTGTGTCACACTGGTGCCTTGTCATGCAGCACGAAACCCACAGCACTGGAGCATCTCGCTTGTCCTTGCATGGCATTGGTTCTGGGGCCATTCTGCTTATATGAAACTGTGGTACATAAGAAGGCGGGAACCCTACTAAATAGGTTACGATATCCGTATTACGGTTCTTTCACCACGATGCCGGACCCTGTCAGTATTACCGCCTCCATCTTGGGCATAGCCCAGGGTGTGGCCTTCCTGTCGAGCACCATAGAAAACATTCGAAGCGCCCCGGAGTCCATCAAGAACATTCAACGTCAGCTCCAGCATCTCAAACCCATTCTTAGCCAGCTAGAGTGCGCCGTGGACCAGAAGCAGATCGACACCGACCATTTAGGCACTGAACTTAAATCTGCTCTTGACAGCTGCGACCACGCGTGCACTGAATTCAACACTTCACTTGGACACTGGACAAGACACTCCAGTGAAGACGAGACGTCCGTTCTGGATTATACCAAGATTGGGCTTTTGCGCCAAGGTCGTATACGATTGATGAAAGATCAGCTCGATCAGTGTATCAAGATACTCAACGTCACTCTAGTGACCAATAACGCGTTAGTCACGTCTTTCTGAAGATGAAGGCCGAGCTGACAATTACTTACTACAGTCTCCAAATGAGTCGCCAAGAAGGCATGATCAAAGAACTTCGTGACCATAAATTGTTATCACTCGAGGACTCTCTCAAAAAGAAGATTGATGAGGTTCGGAAAGACAAAATGAAAGTCGTCAAGTACGAGGCAGAGACATCAGGGTCCAGTGAGACTGACGATAAAGAGTCATTTACCTCCGAAATAGAGCGACATAAAAAAATGGTTCAAGTATCGGAGAAGGTCTGCAAAAAAGCTCTCGATGCTGTCGTTATTGAACGGACACAGCAGAACATTTCAGATGTCTGTGCCGCAGAGGAGAGCACTGCTCTAGCGGGCAAGTTCAACGTGGATGGGTCAGACATGACGAGGCAGGATATCACAAAGATCCATGCTGAAAATCGGAGCTTTGCAGTAGCGGGTATGGCAAACAACTTTGACTTTACGTCGTTTGTTTCGAGAAGATGAAGGATAGAATGGTAGATGGTGTATAGCAAAGCGAATTAATGAGTAGGATGTTTCGAGCATTACGCCCACAGTTCTAGACAGCGCAGTGATCTCAGAGCATAGCTGCAAGCATAACAAATGCTGAAAAAACGAAGTGTTTTATTCTAAAAGTTAGACCTGGCGACTATATCGGTATATGGCTTTTCCATTCGTCGTGCTTTCGTTAGCATCAGTGTTGCGTATGTTTTAATACTTGCGATGTGAGGTCACATCGGACCACATTTCCCAAAGGAGCGACGGAGTCAGCAGAGGAATCGACCTAGTCATCAAAGAGAAACGAGCCATACTCATGATAGGATCAGCCTGAGTCAATACTACACTCCGTCCCTCCTTGGGGATATGTAAGAATGATTATCGCAGATAGTGGACTATATAAATTCCAAGCACCGTTCCGTCAAGTTCGAACACCAACGCAGCTTTGACCACTCTCAGTAGGCGCCGAACAGCTCTGTCTTATTCATTTCTCATATCAGCAAATACTTCGGAGATTTGAGCTTCAACATGACGACATCTAAGCCCAAGATTCTGGTGGTCCTCACCTCTGCCAACAAGGTCCCAAACACTGGAAAGCAGATCGGATGGTATCTGGTGAGTGTCAATAACTGCTCAATTCTAATTTTCATACCCACACATTGTCTTATGGAGCCCTCAATTGAATGGTGCTAACATCAGTCAGCCCGAGCTTGCTCACCCATTTCATGTTCTTGATCCTCTCACCGAGTTAGTCTACGCGACTCCCAAGGGCGGCGAGTCTCCACTTGATCCTGTGTCGGTGGAGCTCTTCAAGGATGATCCCGTATGCAAGGACTTCCTTGAGAACCACGAGTCAGTATGGAAGAACACTCTTAAGCTTTGCGACGTTGCTGGTCGAGCCTCAAAATTCGACGCGATCTTTTACCCAGGTGGACACGGCCCAATGGTAGATCTAGTCCACGATGAGCACTTCAAAAACCTCCTCCGCGATTTCCACTCTCAAGACAAAGTTATCGCAGCTGTATGTCACGGACCAGCCGCTTTCGTCAATGCGACAACCGCAACAGGGGAGTTGATCTTGAAGGGCAAGCAGGTCACAGGTTTTGATGACGTGGGCGAAGAAATGTTCAAGTTTACGGACGATATGGACTTTAGCCTTGAGAAAAGATTGGGCGAGGCTAGTGGTGGAAAGTACGTCAAGGCTGACGAAGGTCCTCTTGCGGAGAAAGTTGTTGTTGATGGGAAGATGATCACGGGCCAGAATCCAGCGTCGTCCAAGGGCGTCGCTGAGGAGATTGCCAAGGCGCTTGGAATGTATTAAAGTGCTTATACTGAGAGTAGTTTATCTTGAACTTATGTCTTTATACCTGTTTTCCCATAGAATGCAAAATCTGTCACCTTTCTATCTGTTATTAATTTACCTCGGCGCTTGAGAATTCCTGGTGATGGGTAAGCCCAGACTCGAATTCAAGCTTATCTCCGACCGAACCAATCATAGCCATCATAGCAAGCGATATTACCAGGATCGGCATTAGATAGCTTCTTCTAACTCCGATGGAACGGTTCAGGCGGATATTAGTGCTGACAATCATCATGATCCTCTCTAGGTCACTCCCAATAGCTTCATCTCCAACTGGACTGAAACAGAAATATGTTTGGAACCTTTTCTGCTTCCAGCTCTCCTGCTCCTTCGAGGAAACCTAAGCGCAATCAGGTATCCAAGGCCTGCGACTCATGCCGACTGCATCGTGTCAAATGCGATACAGAATACCCATGCCAGAATTGCTGTAGCAAAGGTTGGCAGTGCAACAGCACGACCCGACAGAATCCGGGATGGAGTCTCTCCCACGCTATGAGGTAAGGAAAGGGATGCCGTTGCCCGACTGTCGAGTTTAATCCCACGGCTGACACAACCCATAGTGAGATCGATAGGTTGAGAGCACGAGTGAAAGAACTTGAGGGACAACTCAGGGAGACGGGTATCGCGACGCCACCAAACAAGAACACTCCGGAGATCGTATCGAACGACCCGTCTCCAAGCTTCTCATATACTAACGAGGGAGTTCAACTCGACACTACGATGACGATCCAGTCATTAGCCCCAAGCACTCAGTTCTATGGATCTTCATCCACGTACTATTTAATTCATTGTATTAGCCAGCGTTTGAAAGCCAACAGTGGAGCCTTGAACACCGATCGAGAGCCTCACAGCTTGATACCCAACTCGGCAAGTAGATGTATGATCGACGTTATTAATACTCCTGACGCTGAGTTGGATCAACATCCAACCTCAGATAACGCAATACCCAGAAGAGCGACGCATGGATTGACGGACACATCTCTGTCCGGGAAAGACTTATCAGCAACTCAAGAGGCCTTTTTCCTTGACCTATTCTGGGACTCGTGGCACTGCTGCTACCAGCTTCTGGACGCAGAGTTCAAGGAGCATTATAACTCGCTATGGGATGAGACAACCGGCGAGACAAGAAAAGACTCGCCTCTGGTCGATATAGTACTAAGTTCTGTCCGCTAGGTTAAGCTCTCAGCCACAAGTCTCAACTGCAAATAACACATCTAGCTCACAACTTAGACATTATACCAAATGACTAACCAATTGCTACAGCCAAATACTAAAAAGAGGAAAACCTAGATTATAACTCTTTAGCCGCCCTTGGAGGCATATAAGATGCTCCAATCCGTCGGCCAAGAAAGGTTAGCTCAACACCACAAATACCCCTGATCTTCAAGATAGCAACCGCACCAACAAGAGAAATCTTTACTCAACATCCACCCCCCCAGACGGCAGCTATCAACGACTACACCAATAGGGCTATAGTCACACCGCAAGCTACATTCCAGTACAGGGCTACCCTTAAAATCGCAGACAGCTATAAGGACCTTAAGAAACACTCTAGAAAAGCTATATCATCGATCCGCATACAGGACTTCCATCAGCTCAGCAGCAAATTTCTCATCGACCTTGCTCTCTTTAACTGTAAGACTGTCACCTGTACAGCAGCCTACAGTAGATTCCCCGCAGGGGTCATCCAAGTTGCCCGGCAAGAGAAGAGTACACTATCCACCTTAAAGAAAATAAAGAAGGAAAAAAAGGAGGAAAGGGAAAAGGCTACAGAGCTGTTGCGGCAAAATCCGGCTTAGATCGTGTCCGTATTCGAGGTGTAGATAGCGATTTAGCTAAGAAGGACTTCCAGGTACGGCGCATAGCTATCAGATTTATCGAGAAATACTGACGCACGAGAAAAGCTTGACCTGACTGGAGAAAGTTTCGTGATGACGCGTATGTCGGTGCGATTGGGGAAGAAGTTTTGGGGCAATCGGAAGGTGGTGGCGGAGTTGAGTTTATGAGTCAGTCACAAGGTTAGAAAATACACTTCGGGTTTAACACAATGGGTCGATATAGTACTGGCATTGTGCATGCAGTTCGGCGTCACATCGTTGCCACGAAAAAGTGGTTACAAGGCAGAGATCAACTTTCGCGACGCAGCTGTTGCGGGCCGATGGCTGTACCAGCGCTGCCAAAGGCTGATGTCGTGTCACTTGGAGAGACCAACGCTCGAGACTTTCCAGTGTCAATTGTGGTCTGCGATTTATCTAGCAAATGCTTCTTATCAGAACATAGCGCAGAATATGCTCGGGGTTGCAGCACGCACGGCATATACGTTAGGGCTGCACATTGAGCCAGGGAACGATCTACCCGCCAAACAAGGAGAAGCACGAAAGCGTGCCTGGTGCATTATGTTCATGTTTGAAACGAGATCATATATCCGATTAGGTAGACCTTGGGTCACCCAAACCCAGGCAATTTCATCACTATTGCCTACCAGCCATCTAGGTCATGTTACCGCTGGCGTTGATCGGCTGAGATACACCACCGAGAGAGCTAGACTCACCGAGATAGCTCGATCAGCCTTTGACCGCCCGTTCGAATTCCGATCGATCGACGAAGCTAAGACAACGACCTCCGATAGTCGATCAAATGTATATGCTTTGGGGATGGACAGAATGCGCGCTTGGGCTCAATCTTTGCCTGATTTGCTGAAGACGCAGAGACGGAGCGGTGGAATGCCTCTCTCGACAGACCTCTCGGAAATTGAGATTGAGCATTTCGCGCCAGTGTCATTTCAAAGACAACGCTTGATGCTTGAGCTATTCTACCACGAACTGATGCTAACACTTAGAAGACATTCCACGAGCCAATCTTTAACTCGTGCTGGAATCAGACAAACCTCCTCATCACATGAAGTGGCAGATATCTCAGTTCTACACGCAGCAGCAACGACGAAGCTCCTGCATCAGGTGTACCAAGAGTACGAAGTATTGAATGGATGGTACGAGCCGTTCAACTGTCAATGGAACGCTGCCATAACACTTGTGGGATATCTCCTGGCATGTCCCCAAGACAGTCGAAGTAACACAATCGCCCGTACGGCTCTGTCGCAGAGTATTACGGTGCTAGAAAAGATGGGCCAGTTCTTTGGGACAGCTTCAAGCGCGGCTGGCGTGATACGAACACTCCATCAGCGGCTGAACATAACGGCCGGAGTTTATATGACGGCAGAGAGCATCCCTGACACAGTCTAAGACATGGACCTCGCTGACCTTGGGGCTTTGGACCTATCCTTTGAGGGTATATTAGGGACGTTTGGGACCGAATCTGAGTTTTCAAGACTTGGATTTAGCATTAACATGCAGGACTTCCTAGCTAACGATGCTGGGAATATGAGTACAGCGTAATGGTCCTCCATAAAACTACTTAATTTAGGCCGCAAACTTTGCAATGTTCTCTAGCACCATGTCCTTCCATCCCTGTATAAGCTCCTGTCTCTGACCCCTCGGCGACACCTCCACAATAGCCCGCAAGAAGTCAACGGCTCGCTGCATGTTTTCCTGCAATGATGAATTGTACGCCGTCTCCTCAAACAGCTTGCAGCCCTTGTCTTTGCACCGCTGCTTGAAGACTTGCCACAGCTTGTACTTTTCATCCAACGATTCCGAGGTGTCGATCCCGTTCCATAGAAAGGAGCTTCTTGGGCTCCACTGAGGGTATGGAACGATGCCAGCGAACTCCCAGTCGAGAATACCAGTGATTTTGCCAGAATCAGGATTAAACATTATGTTGGCGAAGTGTAGATCTTTGTGGGCGAGGCGTAGCTTGACTTTGTTGAGCTCGTTGGCGTGCTTCGGGAGAGCGGCTATGAATGCTTCCAGGCGTGGGATGGTATCTCGCATGAAGGCCAACTTCTCATGGGCTTGGATGAGTCGGATATACTTGGTGACATGTGCTACCATGTACTCGACGTATGTCTTGTACGGCCCTCCGATGTTGAGAGTCGCCACTGTCTCTCCTTCAGGCCAAAGCGCTTCGATGTCTGGGACCTGCCAAAAGGTCTCGTCAACCACTGGGCCGAGCTGAACCTGGCCTTGATCATCGGGTTTCAATCCTCCGATGCCGTCCCAAGGATGTGACTGGAGTTGAGTGAGGATGTCAATCAGCTGGTCAAAGATCTGGTTCATTTCCTCGTCGCTCAAGCTGTCGCGGATATCACTGAGGGTGACGCCCTGAACACGAGAGAGCAAAGTGTACTCGTGAGTGATGGGGTTCTTGTTGGAAGCATCGTAGGCTATGACCTCTGGTAAAGGTATCGTCGTGTTCTTGGAGAGCCAGGTCATGACGCCTATCTCATTCGCAGTTTTGATACCGGGGAGATGGTTGCCCGCGACGCGAAGAACGAGCTCGGAGTAGCCACGTGAGAGCTCTGTAGGCGGCAGAGTGAGCAAGTAGATTAAATGGTATTGAGCAGTCGTTTGTGGGTGGCTGATCGACGTGGCCTGAGGCAGGCGCAAGGTTTGCAAGAGAGCGTTGATGGCATCTTCGGGCAGAGGGAGAGGGAGATGGGCGGCGGGCGAACTCATGGTGGCTGGTGGTGATGCGATGTTGAGGAGGAGAGCGGGAATGGGTGCGCAGAAAGTCGAGAATGTTATTATGTGGACTGAGTAGGATAGAGAAGGAGCTGTGAGGAAACAAAAGTCTTTTGTACCGATAACATAAGCAGCAGCTATGAAGTTTGTTCCCCACAATTCAACCTTTTATTTTATGTTCAGTTTTTGACTTTAGCGTTCTGGAATGGCGGCTCTTAAATGAGTAGTAGGATCACAAGGTGCGCAAAGTTTTGGGTTTAGGTATCCCGATTACAGATTATTTGTGTACTCTCAGCTACTTGGAGCATCTGCACGTTATTGAGGAGATCTAGCTCTTCCCTTAAGACACTTAACGAGTAGATCAATCATATTGTGAATGCTAACCATGATCTGCGCACGGTGCATCAGAGCCAACACTGGCTGGGCCATAACATGACAGGAGCCTAAATCAGATTGACTAAATCAATGCAGGGTCGTCCGTCGTTGATGGGGCCAGTGATGTCCTGTAATACATTAGTACATCAACTAAAACTCAAGAGTCGTTTCTCTCTTACAGCAAATGGGAAGTCCCGGCAGCAAACCACATTGCCACTACACTTCTTTCCAAGAGTGCCATCGAGAATTCCTATGACATTCAGGCTGAGATCGAAGCAGTTGTTGAAGATGTTCAAATTCGTAGAGGAAAGACCCAGGAAGCCGCCTTTGTTGTCGTTCGCATTGCCAGTCTTGCTGTTGCAACACCGGACACTTGTGTCCTGCCCACAGACTTCCTGAGCTTCAGAGACCCTGAGCTCATCGACCTTGGGCTTTCTCCAGCCTTTGAAGCTGAAAGCGGAGGCAGCAGAGGTAAAGACGGTGATTGCCGTCATGAAATGCATGTTGACGGAGGATGTGGGTAAAATGTTGAAATCAGGGAGATTGAATCGCAGGCAAGTGGATAGAAGCAAAACTTGGTGATTAATGATGGGAAGTGCTATGAAGAGAAGAGCAAGTGGTGATAACTTTATACCCAAGAATATTGCCGCATTTGAACAGTTCCTCCGTGAGACTGGCATTATCTGAAGACTGGCGTTGTTTGAATGGTAAGCAGTGGCGGGACCGCACCCATCTGCTGAACGCCGTGTAGAGGAGAGCACAAGGCTGAACGCGGTAACAAATAACAGTCTATCCTCCCTGCAAAATTTAAGCTTATCCCAAATCTGCACAGAACATTATTGCAATTGGCTAGTAATCAAGACATTTTCTTCAGCAATGGTTATCTTTTATCTCGATTCACCGCGATTCCGCGATCAGACATCTCGACCTTTGAGACACGGCACATGGTGGCTAGTGTCCTGGACGTACAGTAGATTCGATCAACGGCCCGATTACAAAGACATTGCTCGGCCAAAAGCATGCCAGTCAGAGCCGCCGTCTATTAGTTCTATTAGTAATCTTTATTTAGAGGAACCTCGATCTCATTTACTGTCGCGACGCTGGACCTGGTTAGTTCATTGGCCCTGGTGTTAGGGGTTGGTATACTTCATAAGCAGCGTGAATGTCGGGCATACTTCCCGTAACCGATGCCATCGATTGGAATTTCAGATTGGCTTGTGTGCTAAAGAAAAAAAGCAAGAAAGAAAAAGGATTGATAAGCTAAGTACTCTGTATGTTTGAATTGTATTCGGGCCATTCTTGCTCACTTCATCGCCTCGCCAGGCGCCCTAACGCACTGCTCTTACAGTCCTCCAAGTTACTGCATCAGCCCTTTACTTGCCCCGCAAACAGTTAGCGTCTTGCACGCAAGGCTTCCCTCGGAAATTAGACCTCCTGGAATCAACCAATTTACCATTGCGGCGTGCCTTTGGCTCGAAGAGTTGCACCATACCGCCACAGCAGGAACGGTGCCGGCCAACCCAGGACGATGAACACCAATGCAAGCAGGCTATTTCCCCACCCGTAATCGAGTCTCCGATACATTGCCGGGACAAAGATGGGAAAGGCAAACCCTGCAATGCTACGAAGAAACTGCGAGGCAGCACTTGCGGAGGCGACATACTTACGGAATGCGTCCATAACATATGCTTGTAGAGCCTGCGTATTGAGGATGATGCCACAACCAAAGATGGCGATACCGATGTCTGGGACTATCCAAGCAGTATGCCTGTCTGCCGACCAGCCATAAAGAAACAGACCGAGAGGGATTAGGATGGCTCCAGGTAGCATCAGAGGAACACGATACTCAGGCTCCGTGTCATCGCCAGCTTTCTTCTTCAGATATCCCCAAAGCTTGTCCATGAGAACGGCGCCGCCCTGTGCTGCTACTGTATAACCTATGACTAGGGCGAAGTAATGCAAGCCACTCTCCCATTCTGACTGGCCGTACCGCTCAATCCACAGGGTCGCAAACGTGGATAGAACGATATAGAGGATTCCAAAATTGTAGGCCAGAAATATCGCAATGACTTGCAATATGGGTTGCGTGAAGAGGAGACGAAACGGGCGACTCAGTGCCTTTAGTAGAACTGGACGAAGGCTTCGTTCTGAGGCAGTCATGTGCTCTGTGAAGTAAGCCCTGCCGGTCTCCTTACGCAAACGGGCAGCTCTCCTCTCCAGCAGAATCACTTCATAGGTCTCATCGAACAAGATCAGAGCCATGACGACCAAGATTCCATCGAAGATGGAAAGCACCCAGAAGGTCCAGCGCCAACCAACGGTCTGTGTCACTGCACCCCCGATGACGGGCCCAAGTGCCGGACCCAGGAGCGGGATAAAGGTCGAAATGGCGAATGAAGTACCCCTTTCTTCCGCCCGCCACATGTCCGATAGGACCGGATTAGTCACAGCAAACTCAGCGCTTGCCCCAAGACCTGAGAGAAGACGACTTGCTATCAACAGACCGCTTGACTTGCTAAAACCCGCAACGGTGTTCCAGAGAATATAGAAGCAGCTAGAGGCCATCCAGGTTGGTCGCCGTCCGAAGACTTCAGCAAGTGGAGAGAGAACCATGGGTCCAAAGGCGAATGCGAGGACGAATATTGACAGGAAGATCTGTGTTTCCTCCGTGTCGGTGTTAAGATCATGGGATATTGTCTTGAGAGCTGGGGCGAGCATGGCGCCTGACATGAGAGTGACTAAGCCGCCACCAGAGAGCAATAGAGTGATGGCCCATTTGCGCGGCCGGGACCAGTTGTATGGGTGCTCTGGATCACTGTCTCCGTCCCAAGTTACCTAAATAGCCACGCGAGGTTGATTAGCTTATGTAAAGCGCACCACGGACTGCATGGGAAGTATACCAGCAGCGATTCCTCGTGTGGCCTAATTGGTTGGACAGTCTCTGATTCGAGTTCATTTTTATCTTGAGTGACTGGGTTGACTGGAGGTTTCTTGTTCTGCTGGGTAGTCATTATAGGGACTAAGTATGCCGCGAACAGGACAGGTAGATATGATGGGATCTTGAGAGATGGTAAAAGTAGGAGATATTAGGACAAAATCCGAGATTGTGCTTCTGTTTTTCCTCGGCTCCATTTCTGTTTCTTTTACCGTTTCGTCCCTGAGAGGGCTCGATATAAATACTTACATGTCGTCGATGGGACTTTTGTTTGGGACCTCGCAAGCTCGGTCCGAGCCTGCTTTACATTGGAGGGATGACTAGTTGCAGGGTTACTATAACAGACGATTGTAGGACACTCGGCTTGGAAACTCGGCTTGAAATGCGGCGGCTTCGGCTTGGGGAATGACTAGGGGGCTCGGATTTAAGAAAGCACTCGGACGTGGGATGGGGGTCTAGGGTAGCAGTGATAAGACTTTTGATAAGGAATCATCGGTTTAACGGCACAGCTTGGTGCGGAGTAGCGTTCGGACACCGAGACCGTAACAACCGGCGATGTATTAAGTGATGATTGAAAAAAGTGCATTTATACGAAAATTCTCATTGACCAGGCGGCCGCCAAATCCTCGAGGGTTGCTTCCTCTGGTGAGGACAGGTGAGCCTTGACTCTGTGCGGCCGCCTGGTCTACTGCACTCAGTCGCCATACCCGCCAGAAATCCTTCAACTTTTCGCCCGTTTATAGGGGGTGGCATTCGAATACAGATATATGTGACCTTGCTCATTTGACAAGAGTTGCTGCCCTTACTGATCTCGACAATTCTCCGCATAATGTGCTCCATAGCGGTATACTTAAATTTTTCATTTCTTGCAGGAGAAATACTATACATTACTATGATTTTTTATCTCTATTTTGGTCTAGCTAAATAGAATTAAGTTGTAATATTTTATAATATCTAATTATTCTTTTATTTTCTTTAATATAATTTTCTATTAAATTAATTAAAACATATTCTTATTTAGACTTTATTGTTTTATAATTTGTTTCTCTATTAATTTGTTTCTTTATTAATTTTCCCTCTTTATATCTATAGATTTTGACCTATATTATGTACTTTTACAAAGTACACCAGTGCTATTGGTCCTAAGGTGAGCTACCTCAGAGTGAGAAATGCGCAGTGGCATAATGTCCGGGCTTTGACCCGGATGTATTATTTGCGTTTGAGGAGTGGAGATGAGAGTTTACAATCACTAGATCAGCCTAGAATCCTAATCGTTAGAGAGTACGTCTTCTAAGCAGGTACCGAGGTTTGCCGACTAGCAGTATCCGTTACTGTTATGGGTAAGAATTAAAATATTGCTTGATGGACAGGGATGTGAGTAACTGGCCATAGTCATTACTAGTTGTACTTGGCCATAGCACTGCCATGCCAGATATTCGGCGCCTCGGCGCCTCCGACCTCCAAGAGTAAAGTAGATCCCGAGCTACGGCCAAAGTGTTGAAGTAAAGAGAAGAAGGTATAAGTATGTGGTGTTTGCCATCTCTCAGTTGCATCTGAATTACCCAACACAATACCTTGTCTTGTGACAGTTCTCGGAAGAATCGCTCACAATGGCTGCCGCTACTCAGCGTTCCCCCAACCAGTCGTCTGCCAACACAGCAGATGAAAAAGAAAAAGCCGACGTTTCTAGCGACCTGTAATCCAACCCACGCCAGTTTCCAACACTCCATTCACATCTCGCTCACATTCACCACAGGGAGCCGGGGGAGATGCTCCGTCCTGGTTACGGCACCTCGTCCGACACTGCCGCCGAGGCTACACCCGTTGACAACACCGAATCGCAGCACGACTACTACGAGACGCGAACCGTGACGACCAGAGAAGGCGAGTCCAAGACGTGCAAGATAGTTTGCTTCAGCGCCAATGATGCAACCAACCCCAAGAACTGGTCCAAAGCGCGAAAGTGGACGGTTACTCTCACCCTGAGCTGGGTATGCTTCGCCGTCGCGTTTGCCTCGGCCGTCATAACTCCAGGCATCGCCGGCGTTGTTGAGCGCTTCGATACGTCGAGTGAAGTTGCACTACTGACTGTGACTCTCTTTGTATATGGCTTTGGCATTGGACGTAGGTCAGCCCTTTTTAATCCCCTGGTCGACAACTTTATTGACAGAAAGATAGCTCTTGTCTTTAGTCCCTTGTCGGAGCTCTACGGGAGACGCATCATATATGTACTGACATTCGGCGTTGCGGTCATCCTCATCGTCCCGTGTGCCGTGGCTCAGAATATCGAGACGTTGCTGGTGTGCCGGGCTATTGATGGCATTGCTATGAGTGTGCCTGTTGCAAATGTGAGTCTTTGCTAAAAGCTGCATCTCTTTGAATATCTCTGATTCGTTGTCTCGTTAGATCGGTGGGAGTCTTGCGGATATGTGGCGACCCGAAGAGCGCGGAATTCCCATGACAGCGTTCAGTGCTGCACCTTTTCTGGGACCCATCATGGGTAAGATGAGCACAACGCCTATTGTTCCCGCCCAAAGCTAATCCATTTCTAGGACCGATGATTGGCGGTTTCGTGTTCGAGAACAAGGGATGGCGTTGGTTGTACTGGCTACAACTCATTCTCTGCGGGTTTCTATTTGCGTGTCTCGTCGTTCTTGTCCCCGAAACATATGCCCCTGTCATCCTTGAAAACAAAGCCAAGAAGCTACGCAAGCAAACCGGGGATGACAGCTACATTGCGGAACATGAGCTTGCTCAGCACACGTTTGGAGAAATCGCCCAGATTTATCTCGCCCGCCCTCTCAGGCTGCTAGCGACAGAACCAATCGTCACACTATTCGCCATC
This sequence comes from Fusarium mexicanum, assembly GCA_013396015.1. Classification (NCBI taxonomy): domain Eukaryota; kingdom Fungi; phylum Ascomycota; class Sordariomycetes; order Hypocreales; family Nectriaceae; genus Fusarium; species Fusarium mexicanum. The sequence continues at coordinate 64,910 of JAAOAM010000350.1, forward strand.
TATGCAGCTGTACTATACGGCCTTCTTTACATGTTCTTCGTCGCGTATGTTTTGTCACTTTCGTCTACACATCCTAGCATACTGATAGAACTTTAGGTATCCGATCGTCTTTGAAGAGGGTAAAGGCTACTCGCCTGGAATTGCGGGACTCATGTTTCTACCCATCACAGGAGGCATCGTCGTCGGCCTCGCCGGTGCGCCCTTCGTAAACCGACACTACAACAAGCTTCGTGCCCAGCATACTGGTCTTCCACCGCCTGAGCTCCGCTTGATCCCGATGATCTGGGGCTGTTGGTTGGTTCCGATCGGTGTCTTTATCGTAAGTTTGCACCCGCTTTCACCCTCCTGGCCTATACACAGAGTTCGCAGCACCTGTTCTTCATTATGCGTCCTGTTATTCAGCAAGTGACGCTGACACGCCATTACTTCTAGTTTGCCTGGACTTCTTATGACGACCTGACATGGGTCGGGCCATGCCTCGCCGGTCTTCCAATCGGCATCGGATTTGTCTTTCTCTACAATTCATTCAACAACTATATCGTTGATGCATATCAGCACACAGCCGCTTCGGCACTCGCAGCCAAGACGCTTGTTCGTTCCATTTGGGGTGGATCGACAGTTCTATTCACCACGCAGATGTACGTTGATAGCCGCCATGCATAACCCAATTCAAGCAGATATTGACCAAGTGAATAGGTATCACAACCTGAATCCCCGATGGGCCTCATCTCTGCTCGGCTTCATTGCTTTGGCCTGCTGCTTCATTCCCCTTGTCTTCTATAGATACGGGGCCGCCATTCGCAAGCACTCGAAATATGCATACTCGGGGGAATAGTCAGACAAGGATCTTTTCAGGGTTCAAGGTCAAACTGGGCCATTTTCGTGGCCTGGGAGACAAGAAATGGATGGCACCAACAGCAATGGACCAAGGCGTTGTCCGCTTTCAGTAGTCGATCTAAACCATAAGCAGCCAGAAAGCGACAAGTAGAATAAAATAGAGAGAGAATGCCTAGATAACTATAGGGAATAGATCAGACCGTTGAGAACCTCTCTCACTCTGGACTTGTGTTTGATGCGCGTGTTGTTATCTCGGCTGCTGGATAACCTCCGACGCTCCGACGCTACGCAACCTAACGTATCAGCACGCCGATGCTTGTCATGGAATATGGATCTACGGACCTACAATTTGCACTCGGAAGCTCCGGATCGTGATCAAGCCGAAGTAGCTACTCGGAACCGAAGAGTAAATCAAATCTTTTATCTCTCTCAGACAATACAATCGTGCCAAGAACAAAGACTGCCAATACCATACGCTTTCAGAATGGAAGTGTCCGGGGAACCGCCGACTCCACACTCAACACGTGCATGTGCAGGCTGTAAGGCGAAGAAGCTTCGGTGCCTCATGAGTGATGGCCCGCCATGGACTTGTCAGAGGTAAGCATCACATCACCGCCACGCAGTGCTGCTCAACACATCCAGTACTGACTGCAAATTTATAAAGGTGCATAGAGAAGAAATTGGACTGCGTGATCCCCGAATCACGTCCTCGGCGACGTAAGAAGAAAGGTTAGGACGCCTTGTCTACTCTGAAGACAACCTCTTTCTAACAATTATTCTCCTTAGTCTATGAATCAAGACTTGACCGGCTAGAGCGGGACATCGGGAGGGTCATGTCGTTACTTCCCGATAACGATCCAAGCTCCCTTGCGTCTGCCCTCCCTGATTCGGAAGCACCTCCAATCTCAAGGGCTTTCTCTCCAAATCTCGAACAATCTACTGTCGTTGATGCCGCGATTTACGATATTATCTCCGTACAACAGGCGGGCCTTCTAATTGCAGACTATCGTGATACCTTTGCTGCGAGGTTCCCCTATGTGATCATACCAGAGGACACAACGTCTCTTTCCCTTGGGCAAACAAACCCCATGCTCCTCTTAGCGATCCTTATCACGGCGTCCTGGAAGCTACGAGGCCAGCAGGATGATCTCAATCAAGTATTTCTCAAGGCACTAGGTGCTAAGCTAATCATGCAAGGTGACCGAGACATGGACCTCTTGAGGGGATTAATGGTATACCTTAATTGGTCAGCAAACACGACCTGTGGAAAACTTCGAGTCTGCTTGCTAAAAAATACTTCTCTCTAGGATCCACTTACACACGGCACCAAAGACACAACAAGTCTACCGTCTTACATCCATTGCAGCATCAATGGCAGTCGAATTCGGTATTACCCAGCGACCCGGAAAGAATAAACACCAGCAGCTGAATGTTGAGACCTTTGATGAAAGGCCAAAGGGCTTGTCGGCAGTTGATGCGGAACTTTGGGATCCCGATGCTAGGCGAGCTTACCTAGGTTGCTATCAAATCACTACCTGGTTAGTAGACGAACTTTGTCAAGGTTAACCTGCTTACCACCGTACGAAGGTGTTCTATAATGACTCGGAAGTCAAGTCCGCTGATTTACAACGACTATTTATACACATGTGCCCAGTCCCTCGCTACCGCTAAGGAACCACCGTCGGATCTAGACCTTGTCTTCCATCTCGATGTCACTCGTGAGGCCGAGAAAGCATATACTTTCTTCAACTACACAGACATCCAGCAGAATCACTTCATGAGTGAGCAGCAAATACAGGTTTACCTCAATACATTCTCCGTCAAAGTGCAGGATTGGCGAATGCGCTTCCCATCTTTACTCACTCAAGATCGTGAGTACAACATTGAAACGTGGCCGGCAGCGAAAGTCTAGTTAACCACTAATCAGCCTGCCAACAAATTTGGCCTTGGCTCTAAGAAGCCTTTGTCAGGGAGCTTTGCCTATCTGGAATGGATCGAAATACTGGCTTCTCCATGGCCCGCATCCGCATTCTTATGGACATGCTCCTAAACACAAAAGGCTATTTCGATACATTCCTATCCATTCCTCCGGAAGACATCCCCAGCCTGCCATCCTCACATTGGGCTCTTTTAGGGTATTCGATTCTCCTTACAGCGGCAGTATCTCTATCGACGCAGACCCCAGGATGGAGCATCGAATCGGCGCGCTCTGTTATAAAGCTCGAGATGTATATTGATGCTATCTCGCTTCGAGTGAGGGACCTCTCCGCAGAGATGGGTTCTTCGGAACATCTACGGAACTGGTATGGCGACGCACTCGGGGGCTAGGAAGCAATCAAGATGCGTTATCTCGCCGCAGGTCAAGAATCACTATCCGAGACAGGGTCATACCCGCAATCGGCTCCCTCACAAGTCTCGCGCCAGGCATTGGAGAGTGGTGATCTTGGTCCTCAAAGTACTCCTTTGGCCCAGCTTCAGGGAGACCCTGGTCAAAGATACATAGCTGAGAACTCTGTAGGACTCAGAGCGAACTTGAGGCCTTTGACTTTTTCGCAGATACTGGGCTATGGATTGTCCCAGATTTTAATTATCTATAGCTAAGTTCTCTGTGATGGTCTTGACTGTGATCAACACCTTCAGCTTAGCTCGCTATTCAAATATTGTATTTCTGACCAGGCAGCAAAATGCATGTTGAAAGTGCAACAGTGAACTGATTGGTCTTACATGCATTCGCTCTTCTGCATGCATGTACTTAAATGGGAATGAAAGCCCCTCATTTTCAGTCCCATGTCAGCGTCCTCTTCCTCACCTCTTATCAGCATGTCAAGCCATAATTCAACCATCGTCTATCCCAGCGTTCCTCTAACTGAAGAGGATCCGCGGGCTCGTATCAATGTCATGATTGACATTTTCAATACTGGCCTTTCATCTCGCGCGGGCGGCAAGCTAGACAGAGGCTTGTACCACGAGATCTTCACCGCATACAAGCTCGTCCAGGACTATAAGATCATGCATGGCAGCCACATCTCCAGACCCCTCACTTATGCAGAAAAGCAAGAGGGTCTCAATGGTAGCTCGCAAATGATCACTGTTCCTTTGCAGGGTAACAAGTACCGAGAGCTAGACATGGTCTACAACGAAGGTGGAACTACTTACATCGCCGAAGCCAAGAACACCAAGACCGTTGATCACAGCCAGCTTCAGCCAAATATCCAGTTGGCAACGCAAATTCAAGGAGCCTTGGTGTATGCGATCGGCGAAAAGGATGGTCAGGAACGAGCTCTCAAAGAGGCATATAAAAAGCTCCAAGATCAACACCAGTCTAGCAGTACTGGAAGCTTTCCTCCACTTCACGTCCTCCGCATCCCAGACAAAGTCTCGAATATCATGTCGGACAATAAGCCCATGAGTCTCTTGTCGCTTTCATCGACGTTTCAGGTTTCTCAGTTCAACATAGCTGAGGTCACAGGGGAGTTTGATCACGAAGAACGCGGGTTCTCGCTGTTTAGATAAGAGGGCGCATGAGTTCATAGTCTAAACATATTCGAAGGTTTACAGGCTATGGATATGAAGATATATAATGCTAAAATACATGTGACTTTATCTATATTTAACTCCACCGTTGTCTGGAAACATAAAGAAGGTCAATTATGGGGAAGGTGATCTCCCATGGCGCTTCTTTTCCTTCTTTCGAAGCAAGTTCCACCCGGATCTCAGCAGCCGTCTCGCACTTTTCAGTAGCTCTCTCAATATGCTGAACACTGCCTTGACGCTGTTGCGTTGTCCCACAAACCATGCGACACCGATGACCAGGGTGTAGGTGAGGATAGGCATGATAATGAAGCTGTTACGAAAGGCTGCAGGTACTGGTACGACATCAGTACCCTCTGTTGGGTTGTTCAAAAACGGCAATGCCCAAAAAGTCTGTTCTGTTAGCTGCGATACTGACTGGGAGCTCATAGCATGGGTAACTTACCGCTAAGAAGCTGACTGGTGTGAATAGAACCGTCACCACGGTGAAGACATAGATTGCCTGATTCAACGCCATAGCCTTACTAGACTCTCTAAGGGATGTGGCATTGAACAGCTGTGAAAGGAGTATCAGCATCACTCCGTACTAGTAGTAGGTGATGTGGACATACACCATCGCGAAGACTGTTAATTTCCTCCTGCTTCTTTCGAACCCGACTCTTAATCGCGGTAGCTTGTTTGTTCACATAACGGACGGCAACTTCGAATGATTCAGCTGATCTGTCGGGCCACATAGATGCCGGGACCAAGACCGAATCTTTGAACATATCTTCGACAGTTGACTCAACCTCATCTAACCACTCGTCCATAATTCTGAGTACCTGAAGGGCAACAAAGTAGTCCTTGGAACGTTTGAATGAGCTGTCAAACATAAGCTCCTCAACCTTTCCCAGATTATCCAAGTCTTCCAGCTATCAAGCATATTAGTAGAATTCCACAGCGAGGAGAGGTTTATGCAGCTTCCAACTCGCCTGAACAAGAATAAGCCGATCTATGGTTCTCAGAGTCTCCTCCCAAGCACCCATACATGCCTTAAATACTCTGCATATCTCGAGCAGATAGAGCGTGAGAGGGGTAATGTTTTCCGATTGAAGGAACCCATAGCCTTTCCAAAAACTGTTAACATCAAATTGCTCATCAGGGGATTTGATATCTGCAAAACCCGCGTCCTTGACGACGAGTATACTGAAAAGTTCTGGGGCTTTCTTCAGAACTCGGAAGCTAACAACAGCTCTTTTTTCTTGCAGAGTGGTTTTCCCTGGCCCGTGTTGCAGCGTCGCTTTTTGTCGCTTGCTCAACAGACACATCATTGCACCGTTTTCACCTTCGCTTATTGGGCTAAAGTAGCGGATTTGCCAGTGGATTGTGTTATGTTCATGGAGAGTCTCCACGCCGTATCCGCCTCGAAAGAATGTCGCTAAAAATGATACGGACTTTCCAACATTCAAGTTATAAAATTGTACCCTCGATGTTAAGAAGGGCTCCTCGAAGCTGAAGGCGCAAGCAAGAGGTGGTATGGGAAAAACTTGAGCTCCTTCTTCGAACGTGTTGAACGCACAGTAACTAACAAAGGGCTCAGCCATCATGTCCTTCATCCAAGCCAGCCAGGTCATGGCAAATGGCTCGTCTTGATTTACTTACATAATTTTGCCTTTGAAGCTATGCCGGGAACTTGGGTAAGAGTTGTCACCCGCACTAGACGCTTCCTGATACAGTCAGTACACATGCAGTCGTCTGAACGCGTGAAACGGACTTGCTGTGGCTGGGCTCTGGCTGCACGGCACCAGCCAAGCCATACGCTTTCAATTGTGTCGTACGGTGTGTCCACCTCATGCCTAGGTAAATACCAACGTGATGGCCAGTGAGCTTGGATTCTGGTCGTGTCGCCGTTCTTTTCGATTATGCATTGCTCAACACCTGGGACATCTCGACTTGTCGGCCACGCATCACTAATGTAATCGTCGTTCCACACGAAGGGTTCCGGAATTTCCCCGTTCTTAGCACCAAACGTATCCCGTATCCATATGCAATCGAGCCCTCGTATTAGCACGCCTAGCACCAGAGCTCTAACATCAGAGAGGAGCATCTGATCATTAAGGTCAACCGGATGCTCGCTGTCATCGATAACCTCCGGGCCCGTGTGACTCTGGGACTCTTCATCCTGCCCTGAGGGTTCTAGCACACAGCTTTCACTAGCAGATGATTGTACACTTTGGGCTGTAGATCCAGGATACTGTGATGACGTGATACCAATTTGGTCGTTGCCATTGTCGGTGTCGTCTTGGGTAGGTCCCAATCCGACCATATCATTGTTCGCTTCCGGTGCTTTTCCTGCCCGGATAGCTGCTGTCGACTTAAGCTCAATCTCCATTGTTTCCTCCTTTATCAGCTGGTGATCTGGTACTTCGTTTGACATTGTCGGTTGCCACACTCGATGCCTCAGGGGTTCGCTGTGTCTTTGACTGCTGCTTATGAAGTCAAACTGTAGGCGGTGAGCACAGGTAATGAATAACAACACGATATTTTCTTGTCCCCAACATGACCTTTTACCCAGAAGACACGGCGGTTACAGTATGATAGAGAACAATAGTCGAATGAGTAAACTGGGGGCAACATGAGTGATTCCAGCAGCCTTTAGATAACAGGAAAAGACTTGCGTATCTGTGGGCGCTTAATCTAGGGTATCTGCCGCAACAACCCTGCCCCCAGCTGATGCATCACAGCAAGGATTCCAGCCAATTGCGACGGACACAATACGCGCTTTAGCATTCAGAAGCCTTGGTCCTGCTTGCGTTTGGTACAATATCAGCTAGCGAGACCTATCACTTGTATGGGATGATTGCCGCCTTTAAGGTTAAGCTTTAGGCTGATAACACAGATAATGAATGATAACATAATATTTCTTTTTCCCGAAATATACTTTTACCCGTAAGCTTTCACGATGAAACTTGTCGGTCAAAAGCTTCAATTATCGCTATATCTATCAACGACCTGGAAACAAGCGCAAGAAAAGCATTTATATCTGTAGCTCTTGTAACGCCCCAACCAATACCTTAGTAATATTCCTCGACATCTCCGACTTTTTCCCCAGACACCAAAGCGCTCTAATACAATACTCCGCCCGCCTCAAGCTATCCTGGAAATCCTCACTGTCATGCCCCAACAAATCCCCCTCATGCTGCTGAAAATCATCCGCCATATCCAAATGAAACAAGCACGCTTTCGTAAATCCCCTAATAAGAATGACAGTCCAAGGCTCCGTCAACAATGGTCCCTCGCTGACTGCAAAGTGGTAGTCTGGGAGTTGGGCCGCGTTTATACCAGCTTCTTGGAATAGGCGCGGTGTAGTTACTTGAGCGAGGTCGGCGAGTTCAATGGCGCTTGCTTTGCGGATTCGTGCCGCAACGTTGCCGCTTAGTCGCTTTTGACGCGCTTGGTCGAGGCCGTAGTTGTTCTTGTCGATGAACTCAAGGACGTCTGCCAGCATCAGGGCGCCGAGATGCCAAGGTACTGCGATGCAGAAGAACCAACTTCTAATCCGTGGTGGGACCGTATCATAATGCCTGATGAGATCTCGGAAGAAGGCTCCATGGGTCATATTCCAGTACCGGTACAGAAGGGTGGTTTGTTGGATGATCTCTTCGATTGCTTGGGGACACTCTCGTTTTCGCAGGGCGTTTTGCAGATATGACAAGTGTCGATATATAAGAATCTTGACGGGTGCAGACTTGGCAACCATCTGCATCGCGTCGTCATAGGAGCATGGCCATCGTGTTCCGACTGTTGGTTTGGCCGCATCGTCTTGGATGAAGAGTTCCATTTCCCATCGTTGACTCCCTCGCCGACTCTTTTGTGCTGCCCGCATACTATCTGCCAGTATTTGGTCTGCATCTTCATGTTGGCAATCTTCATCAGCCAGAGCCACTGGCCTTTCATTCATCGATGAAGAGACTGTGTCAAACATGACAGCAAGCCAGTAAAGAAGCCCAATCGTACGTCTGTTTTCTTCTGTCAACCGCCGAGGAGCATGCTTTTTACTCGTCTCCATGAAGCCAGATTCACTTGCTTCAAACCTGAACTTGAGTGCATGGATCTTTCTCGTTGCCCGCTCTAAATAGATATGAGGTCCTTCCTGAGACATAATCTCGATAATCTCTGGCATCGCGTTCTCTTTGATACCTTTGCCACTTTTTTCTTTCTTGGATCCAAAAGACTTCTGTTGGTACTCATCACTAGCCCAAGGCTTTTGTGTCAAGCCAAAGATGAGCTCAGCGTATATGACACGGTAAGACTCGACATCAACGACGTCTTGAAGTGCCCTCTTTGCTTGTTCCCATACTGACTGCTGTAAACTCTCTTCAAACTCTTGATTCAGCGCGTCGGCCAGGTCATCTGCTTCGGCGGCAAAGTCGTTCGCTCCCATAGAGAACCTTTCCTGCCGACGGTTGCCCTGTGCCCATTGTGTTGTGAATGCCATTATGACTAGATCCAACACTCGAGATGCTGCTTGGCTTTCCGACCGAGTCAAGTTGATGAGCCGCGCTGACTGGGCTGCTCGATCTAGTTCCACCACGCGACGATACATTCTATTCGACCAAGCAGCGCCCCATTCTGGCGGAAGATTCGGATTGTTACGGGAGGGTCCTGGAGTTGTACGCACTTTGGGTTCTGGTGCTGGACTAGTACGAGCGACAACTTGCAGCTTATATGGGCAGTTCTCTTCAGCTAGCCAACATGCAAGGTTATTCTCGAGTACGTCATGATAGATCTGAAGAAGGCTCTCGGTGATCATGTATCGATTGGAAGTTTGCATGATGAGAGAGTCGCTAGTGAATGGCGATGGTGAGAAGTTGGGATAACCAGACCAGTCGTTGGAGGGTAGGCGGGCCCTGCGCTTCACCTGAACGGCGTTATATCTGTTGGCTGGAGATTCCGTGGATGACAGTGTGTCGAGAGGGGCTGAATTAATGTCTGAGAAGTCTAAATCCCATAGATTATTGATGTCAAAGTCTTGTGAGCCTGAATAAGATGTCGAGTTGTCCAGCGCGTCAGTCGCCGCATGTGAAGTCTGCTTTGTGAGTTCAGGTAGCCCTTCATCAATAGCCTCCTTTGCTACTGTCTGCGAAGCACTCTCGGGACTAGAGAAGCTCATTGCGAGACTCTGAGCATCGAGGGCTGGGTCCATGGACAGAAAGGAAGGGACATCTGTATTGACGAAGGGGTTGTTCCAGGACAGACCTTGGCCTGGCGTAGAGTCCTGAATCATCTGCAGCATGTTTACTGTGGTGATTTCGCAGTATTTTGCGTTGAGTGAAGGGGCAGTAGTGGTGGCGGGAGACTCATTGCGCTTCCTCTTACTCTGAGCGCTGTTGTTGGAAGTGCTGGTGATGCTTGACCCGGTCTCACTAACTCGAGATCTTGAACGAGTCTTTCCCCACTGTGGGTTCAGACTGCAAACCTTCTTGGTTCTGATACAGTATGAGCAGGACTTGAGTCCAGGTTCCGATCCTCCATCTACCAAAGCGACATGGTCAGTGCCTCGTGTCCCGAGGAGGGTAACATGCATGGCTAGAACTTACAGATTTGCGACCCAGAAGTGGGCGACGTTGCATCAGGTGAAACTGCCGGCTTCTCATTGCGAATGTACCCATCGCAAGCCTTCTTGCTCTTCCTGCAGTGGTCGCAGGAGTGGTTTTGCCTCCGAACTTTCGGTTCAGACATGCTGCACCAGCGAACAGACGTCTACTACCAGGATAATAAAAGAGGGGCTGAGATACCAACAGCTTGGGTAGGGATAGTGCAAGGTGAGTGTCAGTGGAGAAAGAATAGAGGAAAGAAACAAGATGAGAGAAACTGGTCCATAGATATTCAGGGCCGTTCCACCGGCCTGCCCTCTTTCCCCGCACGGCGCTAGCCCTTTTGCGAGTCAACGACATCGTTAGTGGAAGCCTCTGCAATTGGTGTGAGTGTTATTGGTTAGTTGGTTGGTTTAGTGGACTGAGTGTACCCCAGTCCTTGCGGGGAATGAGATGGGGGTGGATCACGTAAACAAACTGTCGAAACTGATACCTTTTGTCCGTGAACGGCATTTGGGAATGAATGTCACGATACAGTGTTACTATCTTATGTTATCTGAGAGGAGAATTGTAGCATCAAACTCAATTTTGATCCTTGAGGGTTGACTTGCATCACTACGCTGGCTCGAATGGTGCGACTGCCATGTAACATGAGGTAAACCTTCTCGACCAGTAACAGTATCAAATAAATGGCAAGCAAGCTTCATCCTTGGCCAATTTACTACCAAATGTATTCCAGCACCTGTATAACGTTGTATGTGTTCAACTATTGCTAATACCTCCTCCCATTTTGTCTTTTCCATCATCGCCCAGGATTCAGCATCCTACAAACAAACTCAATCCAGTCAAGAGCCACCGTGCTATCTGTATAGCAACAAACATCTAGACCTTCTCCTCCTCAGAGTGAGTATCCTTCTTGACCTTAGTGGCACCAGGAATTCTGGATGAGAGATCACCAAGCGGGAGAACATAAGGAAAGTCGACCGACAGGAGAATATGGCTCAAGAAGATGTACCAGCCCAGAAGCGATACAACGAAGAGGATCGCAGCACCAGCGTGTTGATATGTAAGCGATTTAGCAGACTCGCCATTTGCAACAGCGAAGAAGGAGGCGGAGAGACAACCGACTGTAGTAAAACTGTCAGCGATAAAACGCGTAGCAGGAGTGTTGGGGAGCTTACAGCAAGGAACCAAAATGACCAGAATGGTAAACAAGACTACATTCGTGCGGATGCTGGCGACAGCGAAGACAGCGCAGAGGATACCCATCGAGATGAGGAAGAACGAGAATGTCGAGTAGAACTCGGCCTCCTTCAGACCGTCCGCAACAACATCAGTTTTGGAGTACAGGCCGTAAGCATTGTAGTCTGGAACAATGGTTGAGCCAAAGGTGAACCAGAAGCCGCCGAAGAGACCGAACAGGACCGAGGGAAAGGTATTTCCTAGGATCTTTTGTTTGTTAGAAGACTGGTTTATAGGATTCGTTCGAGGGGTGAGTGGACTGTACCCATTCGCCGATGCTACCGAGAAGCATGAGAAGACCGCCGAACCAGAAGTAAGCGCCGCTGTGGATTGATTAGGTCAATAATATTGGAGAAACGTCAGTGACACTTACACATTTGCACCAGCTCCAAAGCCTCCTGCACCATGCCATCCAAGCAGAGCCATGGAAGCGGGAGTCGTGCAGAGCAAGAACCCTCCCAAAGCTAGTCATCGCGTCAGTAAAATACTGGCGACAGATACAACAGTGTCTTACCCAATGGCGTCGGATTGCCCAGCTTCTGCCGCAAATCGCCCTTGACTCGGCTATGAGGCGCCAAATACAGCTGCTCAAACATCTCAGGAGACATCGAGATACTCCCCGTAGTATGGGCCCTCTCCAGATGATCAGCGCCCTGCTCGGTGAACGTCTTGATAGGTGAGGTAGACATGTTGATCGGTGGTTAATACTGGAGAAAAATGTGTGGGTAAAACAGTGGAGTGAGAGAGGAAGAGAGAAGATGGCACGACCCAGATTATGTACTCCAGAGGATTGTCTCCACGATGGCAATCTGGGGAAGCTGGGGTTGGAGATTAGGGCGAAGCTCCCTTGCCCCGGAAACCATGTACCTGAGACCAAGACGTGTACCGCGCTGTGATTCACGTATTCAGCGGGAGGGCGTGTACCCTACTGAGCAAGACTTACTCATCGGCAGTCGGTTCCCGTGAGCAGGAGGCTCTTTCTCACGGAAGGCACGGAAAAGCCACGTTCTGAATCAAGTCTAGACGCGTCAAGGGAGAGAGGGGGGACTTGTGAAGCTCAACAGTTTCGGCACCGGGGTGTGTCAGGGTGCGCTATGCCTACTGTAGCGAATGCATGATCGGCTGCGGTGCTGGTCCCTGCTGCAATGGCAGCCTGAGTGGTGGTATTGGGTTGAGATCTAATTCTAGACGCGCCGGATTTGATCCCCGCGGGTGAGATGCAACCCCACGGGGAAAGTTTGTGGCATACGCAGAGCTTGGGCTTGAGTTAACGCTGGGAAACCACATGGCGGTATGGAAGTGTACGAGTTAGTTTGGCCAGTGCAGTGCATATGCCGTGTGAATGCTACGTGATATGGGCAGGGGTCCTGTGATAAGAAATTGCCCTCCTACTCGTATGTTTCTTACAACTTACAGCCAGCCCAGTCTACATCGTTGCCATCTTGGAGCATCTCCGGGTCGATTTCCAGTGTCTCAATTATGTTATTGATCTGCAGATTAAGATTTCTAGCTCATAAAATATCCCATGGAGCAAGATATTCGAAGTAAAGTCGGAGCCGACTCCGTCAATACACAAACTAGCTCAATACAGCAAGGCTCGTGCCGATCAGCATGGTTGGCAGGGTTTATGAGTCGGCTCCGCACTACAGCTGCCGACTGAGAAAATGTGCGGGGTAGGATTTGGTTGCCAAGACGAGACGAGTCTGGGGAAATACGGATACGGACTTCTCCACTCGCTATCAACAATCCTTATTCGCGGCTGTGAGTGACTGTCGAAGCTTCTGGACATGAAAGACCGAATTTGTCACAGCGGTATGTCTGGCATCTCGATTGTCAGCGTTGGGATGACGAGATTGCGGTTCGGGATAATGGAGGTCGCGCGTCGGTGTCAATGCTACCAAGACCTGGAAGATTGTCGGGACATCGAGGTTGTCTACCGATCAGATGGCATCATACGTTGCTGATCCGCAGTGAATCAATAGGAAAGTTTCAGTATTGTGAGTCGGAAACATTAGTGTTGTGAGAATCTGTGGATGTATCGCGTCGGAAGCATGGAGGATGAAGCAAGCAACTGGCTTTCCTGATTGATCAAGCTTTCAAGACATGACCATTACGAGCGATATCTGTCCTCTCATTGGGACCTTTCCATCGACAATTCATCACCACTCTTTCTTCCAGCGTGAGCTGGGCAAACTCGTAGACATTCCCGACATCAGGGCACTTACCCTAAGCCAACGAGCTGTCACCCAAAGGGTTCCGTATTCTCGCATATGCTTCCTCTTTCGTAGTAGGCAATTCGATGCAGGAGAAATTCTATTCCCCGTCCTGGCTGTGTCCCTCGTTCCTAGTGACTGAGTGCCAGTGGGAAGGGGCTGTTGTAATGTCTTAAGTCACAGTGCTGTAGACAGACTTTCCCCCGATGACCGGGACTAGGTTTGAGAGTTGAAACGCATCAAGCAAGCATCTATAACCTATCTTGATATCTCGCTAAGCTATCCTTTTGCTAAAGAGTCGTAGTATAGATCAATTTGCGTCTTGGGCACATCCTTCTCCCTGTTCTCCAGAATGGTCTTCACCGCCTCGACAAGAGTTTCCTCCAAGCCTGTAAAACCTTCTAACTTTCCCATCTTCCCCAAAACCTCAGCACTCCTCTTGTTAACCACCTCTCCCACATCTACAGCCGACTCTTTGACATCTTTAAGCAGAACCTTACCCGGAAACCGTCGATGGAGTATCTCCAGAATCACCGTCCAACAATACCTCCCACCGAATGCAAGGAGTCGCTCATTATTCACATCGTCGAGCGTCAGCGCAGCCAAGTGCAGTAGTGCCGTATCCTCGACATCGACGTACCACTGCGAAGGTAGGATGGACGGCGCGTCTGAATAGCCTTTTACCACGGCATCGATGACGGCGGCTGAGCTGCGGTAGCTTATGCTCTCGGGCGATATGGCGATACCGAAGTTGACATTGGGCACAACTGTGTTGAATGAGAAGGACGGTTTATGCTCCCGCACCCAGGCAAAAGCGGCTTGCTCACTGCGTGCTTTGGCTGCTCCATATAACACGATCCCATGCCATCGCGGGTCCCCTTTTCCATCCCATGGCTCTGATGTCTTGTCAATTGCATCGGTGTTCCAGGTCGTTACATCGATCTTATACGGTTCGCCTGTCGTTGGAAGAGCGCATGCAGCTAGTGACGACGTGATAACAACACTCTTGACGCTGGGGACTTTTACCGCAGCTTCGAGAAGGTACACGTTGGAATTGATGGTGTCTTGAATGACCCCTTGGTTCTGCGGGTTCATGTCCATGTTCATGGCAGTATGAACCACGCCATCCACGCCTTTGAGCGCTTCATCGAAAGCACCAGGTGTCGAGATGTTGGGGACTTGGACAAGCTCGAAATTGGGGCCAAAGAATGCCTTCATCCAGGCATTTACTGTGATAGAGCGAACGGTACCGCGGACACGATAGCCGCGCTGGAGAAAGACTTGCACGGCGACGCTAGCTATGTAGCCATTTGCGCCTGTTATGAGGATCAGTCCTCCTGGCGGCACTGAAGACATCACGGGAGATGCTGAGTGAGGGCGGGTGATGGCGACTGGAAGTTGATGAGCGCATGTCGGATATTGTCAGCGCTGACGGGATGTTATATAGAGTTGCAATTATTGTTCAAAGAAGCGTATGAATAGCCTCATCAAATAGCCCGAGTCTTACACGCACTAACATTCCATCCCTATCTCGCATCCCCAAACAAGTCTAGTCCCCTCGCATTCTCAATTAGGAAAACGAGGCTCCACTCTGACTCCCTCGTCTAATAAGAAGCAGTAAAAATCAAGCCCCCTTCCCAAACTCTTCCTCTCTCTCGTTCTCCCAAAACATATCATGTCATGCCCGCGCTTTTCCAATACGATCCTCGTTCCAGGAACGAGTGGCCAAGCCCCCTCGATACAAACGTTTGGGGCGTTGGACCAGCCAAGGAAGAAGCGGCCCCATCGGAAGAGTCGGAAGGGTTGCGATGCCTGCAAGCGCCGGAAAGTTAAGGTATGAATACCCGTTTTGTGCAGGGTTCGAGTTGACAGCGTGTAGTGCGATGAGAGAGTGCCGTGTACGAATTGTTTACAGCGTAATGAGCAGTGTTTTCAGCCATGTCATATCTCTGTTGCTATTCCCGTTGTGGCTAAGGCGATTGACCCTGTTCCGTGGATCAATCTCATGCATCTGGAGCTGTTTCATCACTGGGATAAAGAGACTCGACCGACCCTTGCATTTCCGCAGATCTGGCCCATCGTCCTGCAGCAAGCCTTTCAAGTACTTTCTCGAACTACAAAACTATGGATTATTACTGATATGAATTAGGAAGACTTTGTCACGTCGGCCATCCTCTGTACCTCTGCAATGCACTTATCTTCCCTCTGCCCCCACGAGACTAGATACAAAGATGCTTCAGAGCATCTGATGGCCAAAACCGTTCAATTGTTCCGCAAGAACTTATGCCGCCCACTCAATAAGCAAAACTGTGAGGCTCTCATGGGAACAGCCCTTCTCGTCAACTACATCTCATGGTACGATCTTGACTTCCTCCACGGCCAGACCAAACTAGACCTTTCGAAAGACCAATTATTCTTCCTCACGCCTGGTATCATTGAGTTGTGGTTTCGGTCGATGCCCATCTTCATTGACCAGGGGAGCATCTTCGCCGACGTCGCGAGGCATTCTCCCAGGTTTCACATCGAGCAGGCTCTTGTGTCTTGTGGTCATGATCCAGAGCGTTTCGTTGGCCTATTTATGGCGATCTGGGATGACCCTCGATACCAAGGGGAGAATTGCCCTGCGAAAAGTGATGAGCCGACGTCGTGTGCTTGGCGTCTTCTTCTTGGGATGGAGAATCAGATACCGCATACTTCCCCCAAGTCTCCTCTAGCAGAAGAATCGTGTGAGGATGATACACATAACCAATCACTCACTCATCTCAAAGAAGTCATCACCGATGTCACAGACAAGTTCACATTACCCAATCACCCAGCAGCTTCCATAGTCCTCTCCTCTCAGTCCGACCGCTCAGTCTTCGAAAGCCTCATCCACCGCGTATCCCCTCTTCTATGCTGCGCGTCCCTCGCTCGCGACCCGATGCCTTACGACATGGCTTCTATAAGTCACCACATCGAGGAACTGTTCTTTGGAGTTCCGGTGCTTTGTTCTGGACCGATTGCACGCTGGATTTGTAACGGAGACTCAAGGATTCTCATGTTACTGTGTCACTTCTACCGCGCTGCGCAAATTCTTCTGTCCAAGGCGAGAAATTGGTGGGGGCATACAAGGAGTTGCGTCATGGAGCATCTCATTATGGACGAACTAAAGATGAGAGGGCTTCATGTCGACTTTTATCTTTGACGGCAGGTTCAAAAGAGGTTGGTTCAAGCTGCTCGTCGCTTTGGAAAGAGGGAAGAAATTGATAGATAATAGCTTGATATTTCACTATAGAAGTCTCAAAGGGAGTCGAAGGCGTGTCGTGCTATCAGTTGTACAAGCTCTCGTGCACTGAAAGACTAAACAGGAAAAGTCCCGACGTGCAGATATTCAAGCCAAGACGTTTCCTAATAGCGATTGACGCTAATTAGATCAACTTCAGAATCCAGAGCTGGTCAGTACGGAGATCGTTGAGGGATCCATGCGACCCAACAATTCGAGTACTTAGAAAGTATTATAGTCAGTAAAGTTCTCCAACTTTCACAAAGAAAGGACTACTCACCCGTACTGAGCGCTGCCGCCCTGGAGGGTAACCCAGGTTCCATTCGGGATGTTCTCAATCCTACACTTTTAGTTAGTATGTTGAGACTCTCCTAGTAAGATGACATACTTGACAACGGTTCCATGAGCCGGGAAGTATCCAACAGGACGGATGCACCAAAGCTGATGCCCTCCAAAACCACCATACTGCCACCCAACGATCTCAGTACCATCCGAAGTACCTCCATTGTACAGATCCATAGCTCCTCCTCAAGATTCAGTACCACTTCCTTCATATAGGTCAGTAGGGGCACTTACGTCCAGAAGCCCTGACGTTCTGAAGTCTGAACTGGGGCTGATCATCAGGACCATGCTGATACTTTACGCACTTCCACTGCTGGTTTTCGTTCAGATGGGCTTGCCATCCGATGCAGGGAGTGCCGTCAGGAGGGTTAGTGAAGCCTACTTTTGTGTTAGAGCGAGAAGCAGTGTGTGAAGAGGGGCGTACCATCTTTGAGATCGATGGCGGTGCCGGTTGCGAAGTTGACGAAGGCTACGGTCTTGCCTTCGAGATCGTGGGCGCTGATCATGGACATGTTGATGATTCTTTTGTGGTTTGCTGTAAGTAGTGTATTATTGATGTGATGAGAAGTGTTTGCTATTACACAGGAGAGGCACAACCGACGGCCTTTATACATTTTCTACACGTTAGCTAAAGTAGATATATCTTCGAGGTCCAGCTGAACGATGTTGATCCCTCCCCTCATAAGGATCTCAGCTATCCATTTGCAATAATGGTGGAATCTCGGTGAAGGTCAAGCGTTGAAGCCTGTCGAATAGGAGACTTGATCTACTACTTTCAACAAAAGTGAGGCCTTCCAATATCTGCGACACGGGGACGATAGTTTAAAAACACAGGTGCCGCCGATATGCAATTGGTCATTGAACTCTCCTCAGCTGGTGAGAGTCCAGCCCTATTCCTAAAGCATGCGCAATGGTAGTATCTCCGCTCGGACGCTGCCGAAATCTCACTGCATGACGGCACGCCTCAGCTAGCCACAATTACATAGACCCCGCTCAACATCACTTCCACTGTCTTAATAACTACGGTACATTCTATTACACATAGATATGCCGGCAGTTACACATTGATTATCCTAGCATATGGGTCTCAAAATCAGCTCACATTCCCCAGTCTCAGCTCGCCCAAATCAACGCCACGTTCAGAACTACTACATTCATGCTATACCGACTATTATACCATTGAGACATATCCATCTTCGATGCCTACCCCTCCCAAAGAAACTCCTGCTTGATCCCCGGTATCAATGGCCTTAGCGCCATACCGTAATCCCCTCCATTAGGCGTCCTCATAAGCGTATGAATGTGGAACTTGGCAGGTTCCTCGTTATTCAAAAACACGCCTGAATGGTGATCAAACTCAAATATCACAACCGGACTCTGGATCCGATAGTAAAACGGATCATTATCACCGTACCCTCCGATCCAGCACCAGTAGGTCTCATGGAACCACTTCTTCAGCAGTTCCAGGCGCAGCTTTCTCGCTCTGTCGGGTAAATAGAGGAAGAACTCGTTTGCAATACCGAGGATGTACTCCTGCTGTTCGGGTGACATGTCCGATACGAGAATTCCCTCGTAGGGAACGATTCTGTTATCGCGGTAAGCACCGCATAGATGGCGTTGATCATCATGATTCCATCGTCCATGAGGCATCGCAGGATCTTTCATAAGCTTATACACTTGAGAAGCCTTTTGCTTCTCTGATGAAAGACTTTGCATCAGATGCAATCCGAGAGCTTCCTCTCTGTGCAGAATTCGTGTACCCTTGTAAGGTCCCTCATCAATGAGATTAGGCTCTGCGCCCGTGAACCATGGCGACACCACAATCTGTGTCTTGTACAGAAAGATATTCAGACACAGATGATGGCCGTAGAATGAGTAACCCCAAGGCCGAGTTGTCGATGGTTCACCGAACAGAACAAAATTGTAGGAGAATTCGTTCATGACGGCAGGTGTCTCAACTAGTTCGCCTAGAAAGTGATTAACGCGCATGGCGCCGAGGGCTTTTTGGTAACCTTCTGGCGAGAGCGTGAGTTCCAGAACTTTAAGCACTTTTGACCTCAGATCGTTCGAGAGTTCATCAAGTCGGATGCCTTTGTCGCTGAGGAGAAACTCGGGGTTTGACCATGAGCGCCATTCGGGGCTGTCGATATGATAACAGGTCTTGAGCTTCTGGTCCTGGCTCAGATCGGCGCACAGGCTATCCGCGGCCGCGACGATAGTGTCGATGTGTACACCATCATCTTGCAGCTCAAATAGGCCGTCCCTAACAACACCTACGTCGCGTTAGTCGGCCCTCATGATATGCTCATGTCAGCTGAGGGTATCACATACCATCATTTGTGATACCCTTATAAGGCTCCTTGAACAAATCGCGCCAGTGCAAGTATAAACCATGAAGCCAAGGGGGTTGACCCTCTTTCTTAAAAATATCAGCGTATTCATAAGAATCCTGCTTCTTCATATTCTGGAAGCGCGGCTGGTTTAGGTCGGGAAGATACTGGCGAAAGGCCCCATCAGAGCCAGATTGAGAAGCCATGATTGATGCTTGCGTGCGTGACAACTAAATGAAGTGCTGGTCTCAGTGCATACAAAGCTGGAGTATGAATGTCTGTGTCAATTTGTAACGACGCGATCCCCTCAAAATACAACGGATGTATCATACGTTTCTGGCTTCTAATATCCGTCTTTCTTACGACGACTGGTAGTAGTTGATTGGTCTCCGGGTTTTCCGTCATCACCAAATGCGGGGTTGGAGTGGGTGAGCGGGATATCCGGGGGCTCCGATACAGGAGGTCGGCAGATAATAGCGGAGTTGGCGGGCAGCTTCGTTCATGAGGGTAAATAATATCGCGAGTACAAAGTGATACCAGATATTGCACACTCACTTGAGACTCGTAATAGCAGATTATTCACGATGGCTTCCTCTGCTTTCAAGCGTAAGTGTGCCCCCACCAAATATGCGTCAGAGCTAACATTGAGACAGGCCTTGTGCGTTTCGTTCCTAAATCAGCGCCCTCAAGCATCTTGATCGGAGAGCCAGTGCAAGCTTCTCTTGATGTCGGTTTGGCATCCCGTGAAGGAAAAGACATTGCGGTCAATGTTTTTTCAGGACGGTCTGTCTTGTCGCCTGGTTCGCGAACAGACCGCACGGAATCGGTCGAGCGCCTCTTGTCACCCTTGGCGCAGGAGGAAGTCGGAACCATTCGATGTATCGGATTAAACGTAAGCAAATTCTTTCAATGATTAACGAAACTGGGAATTCATTGTCTGCAGTACGTTCAGCATGCGAAAGAGGTCAAGATGGATATCCCAACAATCCCCACGCTGTTCCTGTAAGTATGCTGCCAGCTCTCAACGGGCAATGTCCTAACGTATGCTCCAGTAAGCCCAACACAGCGCTTGGTGACCCTTGGCCAGCTCCAACTCTCCTCCCCAAAATCACTCAAAATGACGGAAGCGGTGACTATGAGTCTGAGCTGGCAGTCGTGATTGGCAAAGCGGCCAAGAACGTTTCCGAAGAGAACGCCATGAACTACGTCCTTGGCTTCACAGCAGCAAATGACGTCTCCAGCCGAGTCTCTCAACTGAACCAGTCGCAGTGGTGTTTCTCCAAGGGCTTTGATGGAGCTTGCCCTATCGGTAATGCCTGATGCCTAGACGTGGCGACAAAAAGCTAATCAGCGATAGGCCCAACTTTGGTGTCGACCTCGGAGATTCCAGATCCTTCCAAACTTCACATCCGCGGTCTGAAGAATGACAAGGTCATGCAAGACTGCTCACTGGAGTATGTATCGCAACATTCCCTTTTTCCGTGGGGTTTATCAGCTAACATCACGTAGCGATCTTATCTTTAGCGTTCCCAAGTTGGTCAGCTTCCTATCACAAGGAACAACCCTTCCAGCAGGTACTGTCATTATTACTGGTACACCAGCCGGCGTCGGCATGGGCAGAAAGCCCAAAGAGACTCTTTCTCATGGTGATGAGTTCAGAGTTGAGATCCTGCCACATATCGGGACATTGGTTAATACATTTGAGAACGAGTAGTCAGACACCTTATGATAGATCTTCAGACAAATACGGATCTTATTTATCTTATAAAATTTGCAAAAAAAGATGAGTGGTGTAGTGGGCTTTTTTTCTTCTTCTTCTTTTTTTCTTCTTCATTTGATACTGTTATCACTGTTCTTCCTGATTACAGTTATCTCTGTTCTTACAGTAGTGGTATCTCGTCGTATTGCGGGAAAGATATTACAGTTATCCTGTTCTTTCCACGGTGGTTGTCTGTCGTTGAAGCGGGAATTGTAGCGATGGACTCTCGATATTTGAGTTCCAAGTCTTTGAGTTCGTGGTTCTTTGTTCTTGCCCACTACACCACTCTTGCTTGGTTGTGCTAGAAGTACAGCGTTTTTGTTATATAAGGGTTGATTTCGTGCTCAGCGTTAGTCATCTGTGAGGTGGGCATGTCTGAGGATGCTGTGAAAGTTTGTCTGAGATGGTTGAGTTAATTCAACCACTCAGAGGCACACATCCAACAAACTTTGGCGACCAGCACCTGGGCCACAAAGCTACTCTGACATAAAGATTAAAAATAGAGCACAATGCCTACGAACAGCCGAGTGCACAGAAAAGGTCAGAGGACCCATCTCCGTTGTTCAAGGCATTGCTGCATTGCATTCGACTAAGTATTTCATCTAGGAGAAATGGATATACAGCAGATCGCTTATGGCTAAGACGGCCAAACGTGTGTGCATCGAACATTGCGTATTCATATTACCAATAAACAGTGAGCAGTGAACAATAGAGAGTATAAGGCAAAAGGATATATATTTATTACATACAAATGGCAAAAAAAGTGAGTGGTGTAGTAGGTAGGCTGTTTTCTTTTCTTTTTCTTTTTTTTCTCAATTGCTGTTATCGCTGCTCTTCTGGAGGGGGAGACGCTGTTATCACTGCTCTTCCAGGGGAGGATAGGAGTTTTAACTGCTGTTGTCTCTGCTCTTTTTGTGGTGAGGGTAAGGGAGTTGAAAGGGTGGACTTTGAGATTTTGGGTTCAGATCTTCCAATCTGAAAGCAGGGCATTACCTACTACACCACTCTTGTATTGGTTGTGCTAGTTATACAGAGCTTTTGGAATATAACCCTTCAGACTGAGCGGCCCAGATTTGTCATCCGTGAGGGAGAAGCGTGAAGGGACGTGTTTGAGTTTGCAAGGAGAGTCTGTATGATCTTTACTGCACGGTGAAGAGATCGGGAACAGGCAGGCAGCCATGCTCACCATGATATGTAGATTCAGTACGCAAGACGATAGAGTGACACGTCCATCTTGTTGCATAATCAGTCTGGTATCCAGAAAATTTATCGATGACGTCTGTCTGGCCTTCCTATATTGGTGATCTAGCTATCCAGCAGAGGAGGGACCTTCTCAACGAGGTACTCAACAATAGCATCCGGTCCCTTCTCAACCTGCAATCCCGTCGGAATAGCGTGAAGTTTGATATCAGGCACAATAGACTTTGCCAATGAGTGAATTTGCTGCGCCTCTTCCGGAGTCCACATGGAAGCCGAGAACTGAGAAACAAGGTTAGACTCATTGCATAAGCTTTCTGGGCCATATCTCACTGACCAATACATTCGGCTTATGCTCTGTCACTTTCGGAACAACCTCATCGATGCCTAAATTAATTAGTCACGTGCCCGTATTGCATTGTCGAGAAACTTACTCGAACAGTTAGCCACGTAGATAATCTCGTAGTCATCTTGCAGCTCGGTGATCAAGCGTCCGATAAGGCGCTTTGCGCGCTCGGGGGCTGTATTGACGGTGACGAGTCGGAATGGACCTTTTCTTGTAGACATTTTGACGGTATTTTGCTTGCAGAATGATTCGGCCAATTGTTGTATGAGGTGAGGTTAGTTATACATCTTTGACGGCAGTTCGGATATACCTCGTCCGCTACCCCGCGGAACTTCCGAGCTGATGTGGGGACGACAGATTTGGGAGGCCGGTCACGGAGGATGACATGCTGTATGATTTCCGATCTCTTCCCTGCTCCCTCTCTATCACATTGGGCGAGAAGGAGTTGGAGGAGTAAAACACATTCCTCATCGCGACCAAAAGCGCAAAGGCAGAGAAACAGGTGGCTACGTCCGGTTCAAGTCGCCTCGGCAGAAGTTCGGTTAACGGGCTCAACAGTTAGGCCCCATCGACCTTGGCAAACGCGGGGTTCGTGTGTAACAAACACCTACTTCTTGTGGCTGTAAGTGCATATGTTACTCTTATGAGCGTATTGGTTGAGACCGCTTGTTTGAGCGGTCGAACGTTTTATAGAGCTCTTATTAAAAGACCTATTGCTCTTCTCAGCATCCTCTGTGCCTGCCCTGGGCTCTTGGCATCAGCCACCAACTTCCTGGATGGACCTGACGCCAAATCAAGTATGCTGTAGATCCTGGTCTTCAATGGAACATCAATTATATTATAAAACTGGAAATGGAGATATATGCCAAGCATAAGAAGTAGGTATTCTGTTCTGCCATGATTGGCATGGAGATACGATCATTGGTGGAGAAGTGCGAAAGAAGTCTAGTGGTAAGAGCAGTTCCTGAATTTAATTCACGACTACCAATAATAATTTCCGCCAAAGTCAAACTTCATCGATATCTATATCCACACCCTGGCATGAGAAGCCATCTAACTATGTCAGAAAAAGGAGCATTGTCCTCATGCGCAGGACCTCGTGGGTAGCCACGGTGATAGGCATCGCGATCTGTGTTGAAGCGATGTCTGCCTTCTCCAGCATATGGTGAAAGCCCATGAGAATAGTCCTGTGCGATTATCTGCTGTTCCAATCTCCAGGCCATTTCCTCCTCTTCTCTGGCTTCTTCTAACTCTCTCAGCCTCACCTGCTCGCGCCGACGGCGATCCTCTACAAGGATACAACCTGCATCTGTTTCCTCAAACGGCTGCCTTTGATTGAGCTGCGCGATAATTGCGGGAGGTTCAAGAGTTTGGCTGGACCCGAAGTGACGCAGAATCTGCAGGCCAGATTCCTCATCACCGCGGAACCGAAAATATTCACAACCGCCTGCAATCATATCTTGCCAATACTTTTCAGAGCTTTTCAGAGCTGCTTCACGGCCCTGACATATCTGGCCCAGTTCTTCGTTAGGAATGGTATCCCACATGGTGGAAGCTACTACTACACGAGAGTAGAAGTGTGGACCGGCGAGAGCCTTCAGCATCTGTAGGTTGGGGAAGTCTGCACCGCATACTCTTGTATCCGTAATTCTGTGTAGGTAAATTATACCAGCTAGAGAGTGTCCTGAGTCTGTGTCAAGATATCTTATGATCGTTCTTAGAATCTCCATATTATCCCGTGTTGTATCATTGAAGCCGGGGGTATCAATCAAAGTAAAAATTAAACCACTTTCAGAGACGTCGTAAGACTCGCAGAGAGTCGTGCCTATAAAAACACAATGAGTGACTTTCTTGGAACTTAAGTAAGATGGTAACTCACAAGAAACCATAGAATGGCCAATTTTCGCATCACATCTAGCTGTGTGGGCTATAAATGAAGACTTGCCAACCCCGCTGGCCCCGAGGAGGAGAATTCTATGCTTATCTGCATTTGGCGGTGTGTGTTCGCTCTCTGTAGGCTCGCTATAATCTATCAGATGCCATCAAATTGCAAATAATTTAAGAGTAATACCTTGGAACTAAATGCCACGTGTCTTCCATGATTTGTTTCATAGAAGAAGTTATTATAGAGGCAAGGTTGGTACAGCTTGAACTTTGACTAGAAGAGATCTAGATCCTGGGTGTGTAGAGACATTTATGAAAGGCATTGATTTCCGTTCAATAGCATGATCTAAGAACAATTCTTACTTGCCATGATTGGTGCAGACCGCCGTGTCCGAGCGGCAGGGTGAGATAACGCAATTCGAATACGAGGTGAGGCTTTCAAGGGAAGCAAATCATTTTTAGTCTTTCAAGCCTTGCCAGAGCTCTTACAACAACACAAATCCAGGAAACGTCATTATATTTTTATTTACTAATCATCAAGGTTGAGAAATGACGATATTGCGTTTTATAATGCATCCTCCTGGCCGAAGACGAGACGAGGCTTGGGAGACAGCAAATCATTTTGACGCTTTCCAGTCTCGCAACGGCTGACGTTGAGTCGAATGCAGTACACGTCACCATTTTTACACTCAAGAAACCCTGAGGCCCAAAAAGGGCCGGAGTATGTTCCTGTGGCACGCTGACCACTTTTGAAATGTTCAGCCGCAAGATTTGGTGGTGGCCTTTATCGCTTCAGTTGTCTTGGAAATAGGTCAAGAGGGTATCAACTATCAAGGTGTAATTGCGCCACCACCGCCTATGACTGACGAAGGCTCAAATATGTCTTTAAGTGAGCCGAATTCACAATGAAAGGCTGCTTATAACTCATAGCAAAATGGTCTGACCTACTTATTTAATCTATTAGGTGGCCTGTTACGATTCAATTATTTCAAACAGTCAAAGAAGCAGGACTCTTCAATATCCAACGCATAATGGCGCCGTCTACAAACATTAACATCGCCGTCATTGGCGTTACCGGTGCTGGAAAGACAACCTTTGTTAGCAAGGCGGCCAATGGAACAGACTTGGAGATCGGCCATGGGATCGACTCATGTAAGAGAGTCCCTCACTTTACGTCCAAGTTAGAAGTCTAGACTAAAGGAAAGTCCAGGTACACAAAACATCAAATCGGTCACGTTTGACCTTGATGGCAATCAAGTAACGCTGATCGATACGCCCGGTTTCGATGATACATTTAAGTCTGACGGGGACATCCTGCAACTGGTTGCAAATTACCTATCCGCAACTTATGAAAACGGTACCCTATTGAATGGACTTATTCTTCTGCAGCCTATCCATGGCACCAGGCTTCAAGGTAACGAAATGAAACGAACTCGGCTGTTCAAAAGAATTCTTGGTGAGGATGCATACAACCGCGTCATAATCGCGACAACAATGTGGGGTATGCTCAGAGATGATACACATGGCAATCAACAAACCCAGGAAAGAAAAGAACGCAGCGATGTCTGGGGCGACATGGAAGCGCTTGGGGCGCAAATCGTTCACCACAATGACAATCAGAACTCAGCCTTGAATATCATTCGCAAGGTGTTCGACTTTCCAAATCCTGAGCCTCTTCAAATTCAGACCGAGCTTGCACTTACCAATGGGAGAGTTGCGCTTACATCGGCTGGAAGACAGCTCGATGAAGATCTAGGAGAAGTTGTTGCTCGTCTCAGACGAGAGATCAAGTCATTGAGAAGGGAACGAAAGGCGGCACAGTCAGAGATTCAGGATATGCAAGAGAGGCTTCGGGAAATTGAGGCACAAAAGTCTAGCCTGGGTGGGGCAGTTGTAAGTTCACAGGCCTCTTACTTAGAGCTGACAAGAGGCTAATAGTGCTACTTCATTAGACGCAAGGGTTTATGGGGTTTGTTGATACAGTTGCTAAGACAGAATGTATTATCCTTTAACTACAGGAAGCTACTTAGCATCAAACGGGTTACAGAAGCCGGTTTCATACGACATCGATGAGGACCAGTTTGATAAGTCGGTTAGCACTGGATTTGTGACGGGAGATTGATGTTGGCATAGCCAGGATGTCCTCTGAGAAGTGCCGATTGCTCAAGTAGCTAAGACAAGACTGGTATCTGTTTAGTCAGTCTATTTATGCTATAACATACTCATCTAATAAATACAGCTAGATGTATTACCTATAAGAGCTTGTAAGGATGCCTTTTGGTGAGATGCAAGTACGCTTACAATCTACTAGCAGGAAAGTTGATTTCAGCCCAAGGACTACAGCCACATGGTATCTCTGGCTTGCAGCTTTGATCACCGATGCTTTCCCACTGTCGGTGTTAGAAACGAATCGCGACGTCGACCCCATAATTAATGCTTTGCATACCTCAGCAGACAGAACTTAGTAATGCTGACTCATTACGGATCCGGACCCTCATCTCGTATTCCGTTAATAAGGTTTATGTCCCCAGTTTGACGATCCCTCCGCCCAAGCGGCAAGCTGCATAAGGTAGTAATTGCTTCTCAACATTCATTTGAACCATCATCATGCAACCTCATTATTCCCTTCTTGATTCTCCCCAGCGCAAATCTATTGATGAGCACCATGAATGATGCCAATTCTCTGCCGTTTCAGCTCGATGCTGACTTCAGCGAGATGGCAGACACTGAACAGAAAATTACCTTGATTCTTACGTCCTTTCTCTCAGAAAGTCAAACTATTACTGCTCCAGAAGCCGCTGCACAAATCGACAATCTTTTCCCGCACCAACCTGAAAAAGACGGGAGCAAAAAATCACCAGGAGGTTTCCTTGCCGCCTTTTGGGATCTTGCCTTCCAAATCGCTATCCAGCTTGACTATCAAACTCAACAAATGCAAAAGTTCATCTCTTTGATTAAGGCCCTGCGTGACCTCCCCAGTACTGCTATCCTGGAGGACGGTAAGCGTTTGTGGCAGGACTTACCGGACCTGTCGCTTTTCTTTACTGAAAGATGGAATCGTAAGTATTTGATCCTGAGATTCTTGCTCTGTAACCCGTTCAAAAAAGTGAATGTAGCAATCTAACAAAATAAATAGAAGCAGGCATTACGAATCAAGCCACCATTCCACCTAAAACTATTCGACGTTGGATCAACATGAATGGCCTAGCCGCATATCTCACCATTGAAAGTCTTTATGGAGGTGGGTACCGCGCATTGGAAAGTATCAAACTAGGTCTTGAGAACAGCAGCAGAAGGGAAGCTCAAAATATCATCGATTGTTTTGCTCCCGCAGCGGCGACTTGGTTTATTTTGTCGTCGCAGCAGATCTATCACATGTGCAGAGAGAATGCGCTTCAAGACTCAAGTAGTCGGGGGCACCTATGGAAAGGAAGATCTGGGTTCAATTTGGAGCGTTGGACTTTTTGGCGATCACGATTTATT
Source organism: Fusarium mexicanum (assembly GCA_013396015.1). NCBI lineage: Eukaryota > Fungi > Ascomycota > Sordariomycetes > Hypocreales > Nectriaceae > Fusarium > Fusarium mexicanum. Next base: position 92,912 of record JAAOAM010000350.1, read on the forward strand.
GAGTTAGCAAATCACTCTTTAGCGACTGAGGAGCTGAGGGTGGTTTTCCTAGAGGCCGAGACTGCCATGGAAACGGTGAGCGAGTGATTCAGCCGGCCGTGTATCTCCAATTAATATCTTTCCGCGACTACAACAAGACATTAACACACCCGTCTAATTTGACAGTTAGCATTAGTCTTGCTCAATATACAATATGCACGGAGTACTTGGATGCTGAAATGATGAATCTTTCTGCTTTGAGCAAGTGCGGCTTGAACAAGCAGTAGAAATGGATTAGCCTTAACGTAGTATCCTGTTTCGCTCTACTGTATGTCTACTGCTAGCTTCCTGCACGCTCAGATCCGGTTGTTGTGGAGCTATATGCATATTCAAGAATAAAAACTCGTATTGTCTGGCGGCGGCCGACTCAACACATGAGGCCCGCTTCATGGCCGTCTGATCACCCCCCTGCGGGACGAGCTGAGTACCTAGCTGACCCGTCTTGACCGTTGCCCCTGTATATCAAATCGGAAAGGCAAGGGGATGGCTCAGTCATGCAATTATAAAGACAGGCCTAAGGGCTTACTAAGTGTCGTTCATAGCATTTCGAACTCAGCTTGAGTTTGGTAAAGAGCCGTAGTCTAGGGAGATGGAGCTCCTGTGCTCAATATCTCGTATAACCCTTGAAAATGACCTTCCACTCCAGGAAGGCTGATGTGATGCTCCTCAGACCATATCCGTAGGATGTTAATTACCGAATTCTAAGTATCCTTACACGACGCATCACTTGCCTCGGCTGCCTCTATAAGAGGTCTTGATTTCCCTCCTCTTTAGGAGTATCTCGAGCAGCATCATCTTTCTTTAGCATTATTACACGAATTTCAAAACACTTATATCAATATGATTGGGCTACAGGGCATAAGCCTTGTCCTCTTAATCGCTGGTCAGGCCACCGCAGCTACTATACCTTCAGAATCGGCCACAGGTCTCGAGGCTCGTGGAATGCCAGAGGTAAGTAAATACTAGCCTATCTATCACGACCCAAAGTCAATTAGACTAATTGATTTGTCTAGCGTGTTACCTGCAAAGTCAGCACCGGTACTTTCATCTTTACTGTGCAACAGGCCCGCGAGGAGTACAATCGAGTAAAAGGTCTCTACAACCCGAGCACTCAGAAATATCCCACCAAGAGCGGTTATCCCCACCAGTTCAATAATTTTGGCAACATCAAGTTCGACGACACTGCCTGCAATTCAAAGAAGCACCCGGTTAAGATTTACGAATTTCCGATCTTTCAGCGCTCGTCTGAGGGCACTGGAGCGGTGCATTTTGATCCCAACAAGTCTAAGTCCGACCAAACTAATAAGCCAGGAGAATGTCGTGTTGTCTTTACGGCGGAGAACGGGCATCTTTGCGGCGTTATGTGCCATAGGAGCATGACGCCCGGTGGCGATCAAGGATTTGACAAATGCACTGCCTAAAGTTGTCAATTTATTAGTTTGATGACTTTTGTGAGATTCTATATATTCAGTGTATATAATAAGCAAGATAATCAGATAACTAAAATGGTCACCTTTATGAATATCCTAAAGGACAAATTGCTATCGACACATGATGAACTCTCAGAAAATTTAAGATCAGTGACTTTCTTCTTACCTAGACATCCCGACCACTATCTGGAAGCTCCTTGCATTAGGTCTGGTCTTACCGCATATTCCACAGCGCTTCTCCCCTATCCGAACCGACCCTTCTTGACCACCATTCGAGTGTCTATAAGGTCGATTCACATTCTGAATATGACGGTGCTACTTGAGCGGCCGATGTTGTAGCAAATTGTATTTGATGGGAGAGGAGTAGATCACGCGAAATATTGGGAGACCTTTGACTCTTGATCCTTGACGCGTTCCTCGAAAGCTAGTGACGTGTGTGTAGGTATTAGGGCCTCCCCTACAAACACAGATACCTTAAGATTATAGCCATTGACGAATCGAATATACGTAATATATGACAGCCTCTAGGTGTCCTACACTTACTGCTTCGCAACCTAGGACTAAAATGGGTCAAGGTTCAGGACTGCAAAATGGACGGCACAATGTCAGCTCCGCTCTTAGGCCGCATCGCGTATAGCAGATTTACAAACCGTGTCACACCGTTAAGCTCATCACACAAGCTAGTGTACAGCTCAAACCCAAACGCAGAAGGTCCAGAATTAAGGGAGTAGGAAACCCTATTCAGTGTTCCATAATGACTAAGCGTTGTTGATACGTAAGACCGCCAGGAATTTCATGTGCATGCAGGGGTCTGTTATGGTTTTTTTAGTAAGCCTGCTGCAGAGACCGGATTTATTAGACGGCATGACATGAGTATTACAAATCCGCGTCAATGAACCAATGACATCCGAATTTTGGTCGCAAGCAGTCCGGGATTATGGGCCATCTTCTGAAATTGTTATCCCTTTACTAGGAGTTGGTGACCTATGTTAATAAGCTAAGTGCTGTCTGGCATGTCTAGCGACAACATTCCCTCTCATCCTGAAAGCTATTCTTTCTCGGGATCACTCACATTCATGTCCCACGAATTTGCTTTTTCATCTTCGGTATCGCAATGCTTTTAAAATAAGCTATCTAATGATCATCGAATTTGTTTGACTTTTACTATAATGTTCTTGCTTCTCAAAACCCGGTACCGCGCATGTGTCGTGAAGACAATCAAAACAGCACAAGAAGTGTAAGTGGCTAGCCTGGAAATAAGTATGCGTCATGCTTCCGATGTATAGCACTCAATGATGTGAGATTCTGACATGGTTTGAAGCACCTTTTACCATAGCAGGAGGTACTATGGGAAAACAACTGCTAGCGAAAAGAATACACACCCTTTAACCATATGGGATTGCGAGCCGGTACGTTTAGTCATGAGGCCGTGCGAAATTGTTCGGCAGTAGGTTCTAAGTGACTCCTAGCTTTATCAGAACATGACGCCGATCCTTGGATGGGCGCTCAGGGGCGATGTAAACATCGAACGGATGAGTAACACACTCAAACTGTCAGTTCTTCGTAAAGCTCCGTGGCTGACCGGGCGTTTGGCATGGCGAGATAAACGTGTAAGAATTCTCATTCATTCTTGATACTTATTTCATGTTCTTAGATGTAATCTTTTCAGGGGCTGATATTTTCTGGCTAAAGTTTAAAATCGATATCCCCGAAGCGTCGCAGGAACAGTCTGAGCCCTTCGGGGTCACCACGTTCAACGCACCAGATCGAGCCCTACATGAGATACTTCCTAACTACATTCCTTGCGGATCGGCGTCTCCTTCTGTCAAACGATTCGACCCTCATAGGGTCCCCTGTCTACAGCCTCTAGCAGCATTCACGAAAACAGCCCACCAGTGTGTGAAACAGAATGAGCGGCTGATGCATGTTCATTTCGTGGTAGCCGAAGACTTAACTTTGATGTGCGTCGCATGGCAGCATGTCGTACTCGATGCACCCGCCCTGAAACTGATAGTTGCCGAGTGGGAATGCCTTCTCGCGAAGGACATTGGCATGCACACGCATGATCTGGAGAGCGAGGGACTCAAAGACAGACCTAACTTGGATGAATTGATCAGTACTCTTCAGACAAATTCCCCCTCCTCCCTTTCGGGGTGGAGGGCCGTCACTCTTTGGGGTGGGTTGAAGCTGAAGCTACTATCTAGATTTTATAGTCTCCGTTATCCGCGCACATTTGGAACGGCGTACTTGCCCCCGAAGCTTGTTCCGGGATTGGTTGCGCGGGTAAGATCAAACGCTGGGCCAGGAGTAGTAGTCTCGAGAAATGACATCGTTGCTAGCTGGTTTTATAAGGTAGGATAATCATCCGCTGGATTTACTGCTTCGGTTGTATCCATCCGAAGTGAACAGGCTGACAGAATAACAGGCAACATGCGGAATTTATTCACCAAGAACATCTACGACCTTATCTCGAGCTGTGAATTTGCGTGGCAAGCATGGCCTCATCTCGCCCAGTGTATCGGGCAACATGTTGGGCCTGGCCGTCATGCCGAGTGTTCAATCTGGAACACTTCAGCATGCGTCACTTGAAGATTTGGCGCTAAGAACTCGCCGTTCTGTAGAGAAGCTCAAAGATCCAGAGTACGTCTCTGAATTCTTGGGTTTCAGGATGAATTGCGGTAACGCAAACCGCATTGCGATCCCGGAAGCGAAGCTCAGCAATCAGCGATGTCTCATCACATCTTTCGTGAATCTCGGACTCTCGAATCCGAATTTCGGAGAAGGAGTGTCAGTAGAGAGACCAGTACAATTAACCATGGAGCCGATTGTGATAAGAGTCATTGATGATGCTAGAGGCGGCTGGAGTATCCATGGAAACTTACCGCATGCAGCTTGGGACGCTTTAGAGAGAAACATGGAGCGAGAAATGGAAGTCCTTGATGCCAAATCCCAGCGGAAAGCCAACGAAACATGTGTCTAACGGGCTTAGGAGGGCATCTAGTATGACGAAATCTGTTCGAACAATGCGCATCGTTTGCTTTTATTGATCTTATTGCGAGCCCAAGTACTTAGTTCTCTCTGCTGATTTAAGCTCTCAGCCACAAGTCTCAACTGCGAATAGTGATTTCAGATGCAGTCAGGAAGCTAAGCCTAACGATATTCGACTATTCCAACAGTCTATGCACGTCTGCGCCTACGGGTTGTGAGAGGCAATCTCAAACGTAGCTCCCTCCCCACAATCACCACCAGTCGCAAATCCACCACCACAAACACCCTGAACCGAAACCGAGATTCCCGTAAAGTTCTCATCAGAGTCAACCTTTCCAGGAAATTTATCATCTCCAGCCTTGACTTCACAACCATTGATTCTTCCGAAGGCACTGGCAGCGCAATTAAAGGAAAACTCTCCCTCCCAGCAAGACGACTTGATCTTGAGCTCCATGTTGGGGTTGGCGCAGGGAGACGCGTTGCCCGGGTATGACTCGCTGTACAGCTCCTTGCCCGTATTGTCGGTGATGGTCAGACCGCTCGTGTGGCCGGTTTGGGTGCCGCCTGGGCCGCCGGTTGCGAAGTCGCCGCGGGAGTAGATGAAGTTGAGGTTGTTGGCGGCGAGGGCGGAGCTGACCATTGCGGTAGTGATAAGGAGGGCTTTGAGTGACATAATGGATTGAGTGTAGTTTTTTGAACGGCTATTAAATAAAGTTGTGTGTGAATAGTTATCGATATCAACCCAGAACGTGGCGACCTCAGAGCGATTTATAAGTTTTCCTTTAACAGCAAAGCAATCTTCCTTCGAGGTTCTATCAAGCTCTCTGGCATACCAAATTGAGCATACCGAGACCTCAGTTCCTTGGAAGTTATCACGATATCTAGGGTTCAAATCCAACTTTTGATACACTGCTCGAAAGAGATACTATAACAAGTAATCCACCCGCTTCCTTCAATGCTGATCGCAAAACCGCCTAAAAGATCAGCACACTGCCCCATCATCCTTCTAGGCTGCCAGAGTCGGTAGTCGTATATTTCGAATAATTTGGTCCGATCGTCATTAAAGCCCCATCCTTGTTACATCGGTACTGGATACTACCCCATACGGAGAATAATTGAGTCAATGTGGGGGTTGTGCGATGTTATGACATGACTTATTCGTTTGCGAATGTGGCTGAAGACATTACGAGTATTTGACTGCTCAATCAACGCCAGTCTTAGACACATGCCAAGTATGGTATTGAGTGTTGACTCGGCAGGACACGGACTTCTCTTTCAAGCTAAGCTAGAACTGATTTTATCTCAAAGGTAAGTAAGGCAAGCGCTTCAGACTATTGAAGCTTGCAGCAATAGCTTACTCTATCCTGCGGGAAAGTGGCCAAATGACTGAATGGTGGCTTGGAGATGCATCACTAGCACATCTTAGTGCTATGTCGTGTTTTTGAGGTTATGCTTAATGTCTACAAAGAGGGTCAAATACCAATCAGATGAATTCGTCTTACTAACCATTGCTCAGATACGAAGTATCTATTTCATGGGAATTTATACTTGTGTATTGCCTAAGCTATTAAATCCCTTTGCTGCAGTATACCCTTGGACGCTAGTTCTGGTGGCTAGGCTATTCAGAGACAGATTATTCTAGACCCTTAGCTATATCCAAAGTGGCTGGCTGGCCTACGATCTAGACCTTTCTTGTGGGACAAGCGGCCATATTTGGACGCGCCTTGATTTGGACCTTGAGAAGGTAGTATCCTTATCTCGATGTATATAATAGGTCTTATTCCTATTTTCTCTATAGTTTAGTCACTGCAAACCTCGGTCCAAGAAAATCTCACCTAAACTCTCTCGACCTTCAACCCAAGCTTTCCCTCCTTGCACCAGTCATATTCACTTAATCATGTCAACTTCCTTGATCTGGAACAACCAAAATGGGACCCTTACCATCAATCGCGACAATTTGCGGGACTTTTACGCCCAAAGCGTGCAGAACTACATCCCAAGCGTTTGCTTCCAGGTACAAGCCCACTGCGATGTTCATGATATGTTCAACGTCGCCATGAGTGCCGACATTAGCCCTGGTGGTCAACCCAATCTAAGTGAGGTCTCGGGCGAAACAGTATTGTCCTACAGTTATAGCGACCAGAGCCATGACGGGGCGGGCATCAACGACAATATGAGCTCACTCACGATCGGTACAAACTACAATATGGACATCCAGTTCACCAACGCTGCTGGCAATGCATCTGTTGTCATTACCCAGCATTTAGTAATCAACTATGACATGAAAATGCTCGAGACCGCAAGTAGCGGGAATGCGGTTGACAAAACTATTGTCGACACTTATACCCTCACTATTGACGAAAGTGGCACCTTGAGCGTGGGTGCGGACCCTGTGATCACGGACAATTCAACTGCGCCTGAGGAGGGTTTTCAGGATTTCTTTAATGGTTCCGGCGGGTTTATCAGAGAACTTCGAACTGGGGGCGACTCGCTTCAGCCAACTAGCGTGCTGAACATTCCTCTATCATTCTATGGCGGTCAAACCTTTACTCTCAGCAGTGTTCAATTCTCAGATAGTCAGGACCTAGTTGCTTCTGTGGCATAGGTTGATTCATGACCGCTCTTTCAACCTTGCTCTCCCAGGTATGGCAGGTATCTTTCGATGTATCTGAGAGAAAGGTAGCATGGAGAAACTATAAAGCAGTACTGGTATCAGTACTTTTATTTATGTTGCCATAGTTGTGCTGTCTTGCTAGCTGTTGCAATAATTGTACTGGTCAAAGCACCTAATCGACCCTCCTAGACTACATACTCCTACGACTGCCCATGGTGCTGCCTTCTTCCAATATTAAGACTTTCCCTACTTTCCACTGCACAATCACTGTCAGCTGACGCCACTGGAAGACTTCTCTAAAGAGTCTCATCAGATCACTTACTGAAACTACGAAGCATCAAGGTAAGGTGCACTTTCCGGTAACTGAATCTTCTGCAGCTTCTAGTTGCCGGGTTTTAGAACACCTTGCTCTCGCAGATGTCTGATTGTTTCCCTTGTCCATTCTTGGCAACGTCGCAGAGGCTTCGTGGGGTCGATTCTTTTGAGGCCGTTATATTGCTTTCCAGGCGGAGGGTTCGCCTCGCAGATTTCCTTGACCCGAGGGAAATCGTTCATCAAGATCACTCCTATCTCTGCCCATGACTCGAAAGTTGCTTCCAGCCTGGGACTTTGCAAGTTCTCTCTTATTTCGAGATTAAATCCATTCATTGCATTCCCCGTAACGTTGAAGATGGTTCCTTCCTCTTTGTCGCTTGTTTTAATAAAGATTGCGTGGTGGTTTCGTGGCATGCCCATGGATTCGACGAGGTAGACCAAGTAGTGTGACATTTTCAAAAAGGAAACGTATTAAAAGATTTATGAGGTTGGCAAGGGAAGAGTAGATCTTGGAGTTTCTTACGTTGCTGAGCCTATAGCTAATTGCTAGACGGGAAGAAGGTCGCACCTTGAAAAGAAAGGCGACGTGCCGCTATATTGATAAAATACACGCTAATTGCATAGCTTCATTAGGTTCAATGTGGGGCGAACTATTTTTAGCTCCGCTGGCTCTGAAGAATTATGTATTTAAGGAAGTAGAGTTGTATTTCCGAGATCTTGATGGGCGCTTAGGATCTTATAAAATACGGATTTTTTAAAGCAGTCAACCTACAATAAAGACATACAGAGTTAAGATAAGAAGTATTTATTTCGAGACAACAGGTATTCACTCACTGCAATCTTTGTTGAGGCTATGCGTATAATGCCTTCTAAAAGCTAAAGTTAAATTGGATTTTTTAGTGTGTTGGCTTGATAAGTCTTGTTGAGGCGTTATAAGCTTCAGGCATCAATCAATCACTCACTGCAACGCATGTAATGCCGCTGAAGTGGGATGCGGAGAACACGACCTGTAAAGCCTCTCGGCCAACCTGGGATGCGATTTTGCCAAAGACTGATGCATGCGAGCGCACCTCAGACAGATAAATCATCTACCTAACACATAGAGCATCCTAGTCTATAGACTAGCACAACAAAGTCTGGCAGTAATAGGCTTCTTTATCTAAAAAGATGAGAACAGATACCGTGAATTCTTGTAAGTATCTAACCCTCTTCTTAACACGGGGCATAACACGGGGCCAATGATGCCTTTACCCTTACATTGCAAATTATACCTACTGGTATTATTTCTAAGAAAATTATGTTACTAAACTAATAGTCAATAATTATAGAATTGGACTACGGATAGACTGTGCTATATTGCAGAAAAAAACATCCTTTGACTGCGCCACAAATTGCACTAAACACAGCACTAAAGACTCTATGGCCCACCGTAGTCAAATAAGTTTTACCAACGTCGATGTTGCAGAAAGTGCTGCGCCACAACTTGTTAATTCTAATTTTTAAGATCCTTTTCATAGCACTATGTACTAAGTATAGTTTTAATCCAGTCTTGATAAATAGGTATAGTGCTTGTTAGTTCTAAGTAGGAGACTTGATTGATTGCGTATTAATTACTGTTTCTCTTTGTATCTCTCTTTCTCTAAGCTATAAGCATATAGCTACCTACCGTTAGAGTCATCTATCATGAGACAATTCTTGTTACCAAAATTCGTGATGAGTTTATTCGCATCTTACACGATGTCCTACAGGGGCATGTAGACTTGGATTCTTTTCAGCAGTGTATGTAGTTGGCCAAATCTCGCGGCTTGGCATGGTTGAGTGTCATCACTTCATTGACATCAGCGGAGTGTCCCTAGACTGCTAGCTATAGCGTGGTGAGTTGGCCTATTTCCAAGGCAAATGCCCAGATAGTATCGATCAGACCTTTTCCAAGAGAAGTCCGTTGCTCATGGCCATGATTTGCGGCTCGGGGCAGGGCTGTTTACTACTAACGTTAACACGATCGATGTCTATTAGAAGCGTCTTATCTAGAAAAATGTATATTGTTAGCTTGAACTAATTTATAATGGGTTCTTCAGGTGCAACATCTATTAATTCTCCCTACACTCTACAATCGCACTTTAGAAGTGAATATATTAATAATGCCTTCATGTTCCACCGACAGATATAATTAGGGATCCTCGTCGACTTATGCAACTCCTTTAATATCCACCTGACTTACTCTTTAACAAGTTTCAGGACCTATTGTTACCAGGCGAAGTTATAGAGTAGACTACAGCATACCTCATTTATGGACATCAATCTGTTATCTAAGCTCATGGCCTGTACTAGACCTTATTAAATAAGGAGTTATAATTTTCCCTGTATTGGCGGAAAGTCTCTATTACCTTATTGCTCTTGTCGTTTGTAACTACGGAATTATTATTGACAATTCCTTTGCTAGACTACATCACACCATATCACCGTCCTCTATGGACTTGAAGTAGGTAAACCCAAAGGGTCTATTATTGTATATACATTCGTAGGAGTTCTTCAGGTAATAATAGTATTTTCCATCTCCTGACGGTCCAAAACATATTTGTTGTTGTCCTTGTCTCTTGTCGACTATATCTGGGATTATGCATCCACCTAGCTAGAACGGTCAAATCAGTAGGAAGCGCGCATATCCAACAGACACAGCCTGGCCCAGACTGTCGGATAGACTTGCCAGGTGTCAGATACGAAGAATTGAAGGCTAAGCGAGAAAGCGCTAGCAGCCAGCGTTTTCTTTGGTCCTCTGGTTAGTTAGGAAGGTGGAGCGAGAAAGCGCTGACCGCTCACAGCTTGCCACTTCCTCTTCCCGATTACCTGGCAGCTCCACACCAAAGGCGCCTTGTCAGTATCCACAACGGAAGTGCATCCGGTTTGAACAGGTGAGGCAGTTGTGGGTCCCGTTGAGAATATGAATTGAGGAGTATATTCTACGTATAGCCTCACATCCATGAGAAGTCGGGTTGGTTGGTATCGGGGGACACTTACGGAATCCGTTCGTGCGCTGGTGTTTGTCAGCCGCTACTTCACTCGAAATACTCCATGTGCCAGGCATCCCACAGCATTTAATTCCCCTGGATTTTAGCTCGTGTGAAGGGAAGAATTGCTAGATAAAGACTAGCGCAGAGTCTAGTGCTTATCCGATCCACCTTTTCTCTTGGCCCAAACCATGAAGCTGGAGGAGGCTATGGAGACCCTCAAGGGAGGAGGGGTGTCAGACTAAAACGCGCCCACGAGCCTAATGTGGCCCTTGGATTATTGGATAACGTCACGGTCTAAGACTCTGTTCGTCAAGAACCGCACCTTAGGAGTTGCGGGATGGTGCCCTACAATAAGTGAAGGAATGAAAGTGCGAATATCACTGTAGTTTGACATTCCAAAGAGAGAAGGTACAAACGATGTCTCGAAGACTGAACGACTTGTGATGGGCCGTAACCCAGATCTGTCAACATTTCAATGATATAGGAGGGAATACATTGTATGATATACTGCATTTACTGTTAGCGAGACTTTCAGAGTAACGGTATAAGCTCACGGATGCATGGCTCCTTAGCCAACTTTTCCATTCTGTAGTTAAGGTCTATGTAGGTCGTCTGGAATCATCTGGGGGCATTTCAGAAGTTAATCACGCGGTGCCTTGGCCAATAAATAATACGATTATGCATTTTGCAGCAGGTAAATATGTAATTCTGTGCTTCAGAAACAGAATAAATATAACTTTTACTTGATAATAGGTCCTTGGGAGCTGCCGTGAGAGGGCTTGTTGAGCCTTACGGAGGTTACTAAACTGCGCCTTTGGCGTTACAGCCTTCAGTAGTTAAGGATGATCAAGCTCATTCCTATAACAGTGACGGTCACTTTTGGCTGAAGCCATGGTGAATCAACTCGATTGCTATTGCGATTTCTTAATGTACCCAGCTTCTTAATATTTACCAGGGCGCTCATGACCTGGACACCAACTCCTAGAGTATGTCCAAATCTAAGCCAAGAATAAAAGGCTAGCATTGGTAATTTAAGGAATCATTATATATGCATCTGTCACTATATATTTCAGTGAGCTATCTTGTGATACCCAGGGTATTAGACATAGTGTTACCCAGGTATAAGCGGTATAACAGCTGGCTACATACCCGAACCAAACTATCTCATACTATTCCCATTGTCGTGTCGCTTGGGCTTTAATATATTTTACCCTCGAGCTAATTCCTTGGC
>JAAOAM010000351.1:0-49479 GCA_013396015.1 Fusarium mexicanum
CCCTCCCCCACTCCCTCCTCTCCCGTCCCGCCAGGCCAGCCCAGGCCTGACTGATCTGAGCTCCCCGCCACGAACACCCCCAGCCAGGCTCTTTTTTCTTCTTCGCCGATTACAGACGCTCTTCAAGTGTTAATCGCGCGTCAAAAACCTACCGACGCCCCAAGCGCCGTGACTCTCGTCATTTCCAAACCTCAACCACCCGACTTTTCGCTACGGATACTCTTGGAGCGACAAAGCTTTCTACCTTACCTATCTTTTGTCTGCGAGCGCGCATGTCGAAAAGGCTTTCAGGCCACTAACTTAACTCCGTTGATTCACGCTCTTTTACTTTGGTTATACCTGCCAAGTTCAATCTCGGTCTCAAGCCCAAATTAGAAAGAGAAATCAGTCTGGCTACTGTCTCATCTCGCCTTCTCTCTACAACCACTGGATCAAATCACCTTACCCAGATTCACCTTCTTTAACTTGCAATCTCAGCGGCATTCAATCCCAATCACAAATTACCTTACTCTCCGCCAAGTACGGCCTCAATTTTGGATCATAGAATTGTAACCCCAAGGACTGACTGACTGTTGATCGATTTACTTGTGTTGGTGGATATTCGACTGAGCCCATTCGTCTGAGCCTGCTGCTTTCCCCAAGGCCACTGCGCTACCCAGTCTGCTTCAGCTGTCCCGATCTCAGCGACACCATCGTCATTAATCAACAGGCACTTCAGTCAGTTACATATTGTTCAGCGACTTCAGCCCCCAGCTTCGCGGCTTTCAAGGCCACCTGCGGAACGTCCGGAGTGACTTCAATTGCGCCTCATCTCCACGTTCTGGGGAAACCGCTCTGAGTTTGCAGGCTTCTAGGCTTGGCTGTGTGGCCTCTTGGCGTCCTCTACGACTCACTTGTTCCCTTGTGCTGTGCACCATCGGCGAGTCGGTCTATAATGTCAACGTTTACCGCCCTTAATGGGGGCTCACCCAGGACTACAGATCCGCCTACTGTGACGATAGAGAAGCCAGCCATGGATGAGCGCGCACTTAGCACATCGACATCTCAGCCTCCACCTACACCAGAAGTTTCATCAAATCAAATTCCTAGCCAAAGTTCGGATCGACCACCGTTTCAATCACCCGGTTATCCTGATGTAGAAGGGTCTCACAAGCGAAAGCGGTCTGATTCTGTTGAAATTCGTCGTGAGCATGCAGTGCATGCTCGCACACCGGAATCCGCACACCCTCACCACGAATCGCGAGAGCCTTATGGAACCCCCTCAAGAGATTATCGTCCTTATGGCGACGAGCACCGGGACAAGGAGTCTTGGTATTCTCATCAGGCACGCGATGAGCGAAGTTACGATTCACAGCAAAATTCGGCTACCACTCCTCATGGTCAAACAGAGGAGCAGATTGGTGATGCGCTTCGCAGGGCTACCGGTCAGATGGACCATAATGACTACTCAAATGCCAGTCCAGAAGGTGATGACCATTCCATGATATATGGTAGCCAATACGGATCCGAGCAGAGGCGTGACGGGGTCTTGCAACACGATCCAAAAAAGAGAAAGAGGAACTTCAGTAACAGAACCAAGACGGGTTGCCTGACCTGTCGGAAGCGCAAGAAGAAGTGCGATGAGCAGAAGCCCGAGTGTAAGTCATTTATATATAAGTTATTTGATCCATAACTGACAGAAAGGTAGGTGGAAACTGCCTTCGCGGAAGTTTTGTATGTGCAGGTTATCCACCTCAACGCGGGCCAGGATGGCAGAAGCCGGACAACAAGGCTCCTGCAGTTCCCCTTGAATCTAAGGACCCAACGTACATTCCCCCGGGGGCTTATGGGATGCCACAGCAAAGCCCTTATGGTAATCAACCTGTGAAGCGCGAATCCCTGCCACCTTATCGTGGCCAGGCTCTTCGCATAGACCCCCCACAAGGCCGCCCTTTGGTGACCGACGACGACCGGCCAACGGCATCAACATTGCCCAGCGCGTCTGTGGCAAGTCCCGAAAACAAACTCTCTGCTCTTCCTTATACTCCTGCAAACGTTTTCCCAACTCCAGTCAGCGCAAATCCTCAACCACCACCACCCTTCGGAGAAAGGATGGCAAAGGAATACCAGCGTGTGCCTCCGCTGCACGATCTCAGCAGGACGGAACCGGAGTCTGCCCATTTAGGGAACCAGCTTCCACAGATTAATATACTTCACCCGACAAGAACCAACAGTCCTGCTCCTCCCCCGCCGGCACCGACATCAAATGCCCAAGTCGCTGCCCAGTTGGCCTTATCGCACTCACAGTTCCCTCAGAGACGAACTCAAAAAGAGGAGATGCTGTGTGGGCGCCATTACTATCCTTTCGACAAGGAGCTTTGCTTGGAGCGTGAGCGTTGCGCTACGGCTTGCTGGAAGTTCAACAGCCTCACCACCCCCCCTACTAACGGTGTATCTCCCGAAGAACGTGCTCGCCTGTTCCTCGAAATTCTGCAGCCTCGTGACCCCGTTCGAGTTTCTCCCACAGAAGCTTCCCCAGTCACCAATGTCGGCCGTGTAGGCAGGCATGTTGCTGTTGAGACGCCCTTCATTTGCGATTACGGGTACAACATCACCATTGGCCACCACGTTGTCATTGGACGCAACTGCACGATTAATGATGTATGCGAGGTCAAGATTGGCGACAACTGTGTTATTGGACCAAATGTCAGCATTTTCACGGCAGGGCTCCCTATTGACCCCAAGAAACGCCAGGGTGGTCAAGGACCTCAGGTGGGCAAACCTATCACCATCGAGCAGGACTGCTGGATTGGCGGAGGTGCCATCATTCTTCCAGGGAGGACCATCGGCAAGGGCAGCACTGTTGGTGCTGGATCAATTGTCACCAAGGTAAGCTTACAAAGACAGGTCGATAAGAAAAAAGGCGACAGCTAACTCATAGTAGGATGTTCCTCCTTTCACCATTGTAGCTGGAAACCCCGCGAGAGTCCTGCGTGGCATCGCTTCTTAATACTTATATTTGGCGTTGCCTGTCTTCTTTCCTTCCTTTTTCACCTTAAGACACGATACCCAGTGTATTCGCAGGTGTAAAGTTGATACTGTTGAAGGCCACCTGGCCGTAAGGTTACAACACAGTCAACGTTATACAGGTGGAGCGAAGCGTTACAAAAGCCTCAGCATTGCATTTCTGACCGATTTTTCTTTTCTCTCTCTGTCTTTTTTGACTACATTGGGAGGATTTGCTATTGGAGTGGGAGCCGATTGCGGCGGGAAAAGCAAATATTGAATGGAGGCGCCATGAGTTTTAATATGCGGAAATACGGGCCGCTGTGGGGAGGTAGAAAACCTCATGTGACGGGACGGAGCGACGGACGTGTTGATGAATTGGGATGGTTGTGCTTGTATTTTTCTTTTTCCGGTTTGTGTTGCATGTGCTACGACTTATGAGAGATAAACAAGCCGGGTCGAGACCTGCAGGAAGATATCCATCCACGTTATTGAATGTAAGCCTTTTATAATTTTAAATGCCTCTTGAGGGTTATTTGATGTCCCTCGTGCTCCCAATCAGTGCACTAACTAACTAATGTGAGCTCTCATGAGGTTGCAATGAATCCTTCGTTCAACAATAGCTGCCATATGCGACCTGTTCCTGGGCCATTCGCGATGACAACAATTTCGCGTATTGGCCCAGCTCTTGTGCTTGGCTGGTTGCCATAGTAATTCATGGATGTTTGTTTCTGTATGCGACCGTATATGCAGCCTCAGGATTGACTGATGGAAAACTTATTGTTGTTAGTGAGCACTGGGGAGTCAAAGGGCGTAGGGTCGAGCTAGAACTAACCCATTCGAAGCCATCGTTGGGGCCGAAGAAACTGTTCAATGGGAAGAATTCTTCACAATTGGTAGGGTAGTCAAAATCTGCCATCGTAAAGTCTTGGATATCACTGCTTGAAGTGGACTCTCTGTAGGAATTTGCCGTGTTCATCATACCCATAGTCTTCACTTTAGATGTTCCACTTGGTGTCGTTGTGTGATTCAGAATCGCTCTGATGACCTTTGCGCCGTGTCTTGCGTCTTTGGAGTGACTCGCTCGAGTTTCCCATGTCTGGCAGGTGTGTTCTAGTATCTGCGTGCGTTGTCTTCGGTTTTGTGGCCTACAGCTTGAATTAGTAGTCATGCTCAGATGAGGTAGGAGGAAGATATACGTACGTTATGTCGGTTGACTCGTGAAGGTCCAAACATAATATCATAGACGCGACAAGAAAATCATGCAGAGTCAGGCTCGAGAGCAAGAAGCGGTCTTCATACATGCGGCCTCCTTCTTGAATCTCATGCTCAAACTCGAGATGAATCTCGATAATCCGAAGAGCGGCAGTTCGACAGAGTTCACGAGATGCTCTGTACATTTCCTGGTTCTTCTCGGCAGTGAGGTAAGGCCGGTGGAGGATACAGATTGTCTTGAGATATGACACTTCTATGATTAATCTGTGCATGATGGTATATGCCGGAATATCAAAAGGAGTGGTGGCGATGGGGCGAACGCGCAGACATTCAGGGACACTGTTGTGGTATACTTCCAACTCAGCTTGGAGAGCCACCGTTTCCTCGTAAGACGGAGACTCGACTCGAAGAACATGGCGGAGAACACGGCGTAGTAAACGGCAGAGATGCGACTTTGTCTGCCATGCTAACATGGGAGTGGGATATGTTGGGGGGCGAGACTCGGGTACTTCCGAATCCTCGTCGAAGTCATCATCTGATAAATTTCGAGGATGCCCGGCGTCGCAGACTTCTTGATACACCATAGGAGGCATACCGAGCTGGAAAGAGAAAAGCAGATCTGAAGTCTGTACAGTAAACCATGTTCGCCTCCTCATCTCAGCCTCAAAGGGTTTGATTTTTGGCGAGACTCTCGCCGCATCGAGGTGATAGCCTCTTCGCTGAGCAAGCCGAACGGCGAGTGAATAGAGGGACCATATGGTAGCCTCCGAGTCCTTTCTCTTGGCGTTGACCGTATGAGCATACAGTGTGAGTGCCTCGACGGAATATGGTCTAGCTTTTAGATACTCCCCCGTGACCAGACATTGAGCAGAACGGTGTATGTAGAAATCTGGCCCTTGAAGCGGCGCGAGATGGGGTTGCTGAATTTTGCACACCATTGTACCGAGACTGAGGACAGAGAACATTATACTCAGCCATAAGAAGTTGGAATTGTGAGGGCTAGCCCAGAAAAGTTCATAACGCCGCCAAAAATGACGCTCGTGAATGAAGGGTACTGCTAGGAACTTGGCCTGGAAGTATGATTTGGCAATAATGTCGGCTTCTTGACGAGATGGGACGCTGTTGAGAATCTCGCTCATGGAGATTGGGGAGATTCCTCCCATCGCAATATCAGGCGCAGGGGATAAAGGGTCAGGCTCGCCGTTATGATCGGGCTCGTCTTGCGTACTGAGAACACTCTGAATATCATGAATGCTCTTGAACACGGCCTCCCAAGATGTTTCTCCGTGGTATGTAGCGTCAGACCCCTCTTCAACTACCTGCGGAGAGGGCAAGTTCGTATCCTCCGCCATTGCAATGCTGGGATGGACGTTTGAAGCTTCTGAAGCCTTGGCCAGACGCATCACGATCTCTTCAAGTTGAGCCATTCTGAGTTGCATCTCTTCCTTGCCTGCGAATCCATTTGCATCTCCATATACACACAATCTTGGATCGCCACGCTTGTGGCAGGCACCGCAAGAGGGCTTCTCACGGTCACATTTCGACTTGCGTTTCTGACACGCCATACATGAGACAGGCTTCCGATTGCGCGTGACTTTGTGGTTGTCTGTTGCTCGGAAAACACCGGTGAGATGCTTCATGTTGGACTCAGGCATGTTTGAAGATATGTCCAGCTAATAAACCCTGATGTATCTATCGCCAAGATAGGTAGAAACAGTTCCAATGACGAGTTTAGCCAAGAGTCTAGACAGTGATGTAAAGGAGCTTGATTGATGAGTTGAAGTTGACATGGGCTGAGGAAAACAATGCTTCCACAACAACGCTCGAGTGAGGCTCCCCGAACGAGGCTGTCTTATAGTGGTTCCGGTCTTGTCTTGTCGTAATAGAATGTAGGTTGACTCGAGATTAGATTGGATGCTTGAATCGAGCGGGGATAGCATCCACTCCAACAACTATTTCAATCCGTTACGCCACACAAAGCCCAGACCCAACTGTAGTGAGTGTTATGATAGGAGATGCTATGTGAGACAGAAAAGAGTGAGTAACCCAAGAAAAGAAGACACCAAGTTGCGTTTTGGTAAATAAATACTCAAGCTACCAGACTCGAACACAGTAGAATGCGTGGCATATGAGATCAGGTCGTAGCCTAACAAGCATGATCTAAGTACTATAGGTAGGTAGTAGTGTCTAAAAATCCATGCCAAAAACATATTATACAAATACGATTTTCCTATTTTCCAAAAATTCAACCGTAAATATGCGACTTCCAAAAACAAATGCCCATTCACCTTTTAAACACCGAATCCTCCCTTGTTCACTCGTACAACCAAATGTCCCGAAATAGTATTGAAAGGTCACATAAGATGCCAAATAGTAATACATGTTGTAATCGTCAATCCGCACCACCCCAACTTCGCTATGCTATCATGTTATCAAATCATTGAGAGTGGTTTTGCTCCAGCCTCTTCTTGTTCTCGTCAATAATCTTTTCCATCGTTTCAAGTGCCCGAGTCTGATCCTTCAGTCTCGAAAATGCCTTGAAGGTATATGCGTCAGGCTTGTACCCAGCCGCCTCAAGATCCTGTAGTGTGCCAACCGTCTGTGACAGATTCTGCATTGACGCATAGCCCTTCACGAGGGTATTCCAAGTTACGTCGTTGGGTTCCAGATTGTGCTCCCGCATGACCTGGAGCATTTGCTCCCCTAGCATTTTCTCTTTTCGCATCAAAAGACCATGCAAGAGGATGGTGAATGTGAATAGGCTTGGCGCTGGGTGAGCCTGTATGCCGTCAGGAGGCGACGTTACTCCAGTGCCCTCTTCCTTGGTCTTGGAAGTTAACGTGCCACGAAGCATGTCACCGAAAACCTGTAACGCGGGGCGTAGTAGAGACTTTTGCCCGAGCATGACCTGGATCAAAGTGTCATGGACCACGCTCCCTTGGTTTTCCACAAGCTCTCGACCCCAATTCTTTTCAGCCCCATGCTCTAGACGGGATTTGAAGAAGCTGTAAAACGACATTAAGTCGTAAGGTCGGTAGAGGGTCTTGATGTATGCACGTAGCATGATGGCTAAAGTCTCTGCGTTGGGCTTCTGTCGGGGCGTCTCGCGCTCAAAGAACTCATTTACAACAGGAACTATGGTCGTCCTGAACCCCCACTCTCTTCTAGGACCAGACCTGAATTTCTCAATGCCGTCCACATCTTCCTGGCTGAGAATCAGGGGCAGAGTGTCGGGCAGCAGCCATTGTAGAGGCTCCAGGTCGAATTTCTTGGCATAGATGCGAAGCATGGACCCAAAGATGGGAACGGTCCATGGCGATGGATACTGCTTCTCACGGCTCTCCATCTCTGCAAAGTAGAAGATAGAATGGAGTGTGTTGTTTAGCACATCAACGTAGGGTACTTTA
Organism: Fusarium mexicanum; assembly: GCA_013396015.1. Lineage (NCBI taxonomy): Eukaryota > Fungi > Ascomycota > Sordariomycetes > Hypocreales > Nectriaceae > Fusarium > Fusarium mexicanum. The sequence goes on from JAAOAM010000351.1 coordinate 7,608, forward strand.
GCCGCTCGAGCGACGTCGAGTGCGAGCTGTACGTTGGATGCTTTCAGGCTGGCCTTTGCGCCTCTGAAAACAGTGGTATAGCAACGTTGGTCCAGCTCCACGCCGTTCTCTGCGAGCAGCAACGGAAGCCGAACTGCTTCTGCAATGTCCCCCTGTAAACAGAGGGATTCAATCAGAGACGTGAAGTTAATCAAGTTAGGTGAGAAGCCGCGCTCGAGAAAATACTCAAGAGCCCGCTGAGGCGGAAAGCTTTCATCAGATGTGGACCATCCATTTTTCGCTTGCCTAGAAAGTAGCAAAGTCGTCACAACGCTCGCGAACCCAGCCGAGTTAAGATCGTGGCCCTTATCTGCGATCTCGCGAAGAAGTTCAAATGCCTTGGATTTGTGTGCACTGCTACCCGCAAGGTTCCTCGCAAAGTGCAAAAGTGTATTTCGATGTAATTTGATGCCTGACTTTTGCAAAATCTGGAGCATCTCAACCGCTTGCTCGAGGGGCAGTTTTTTCCCGAGAAGTCCCAGGGTAGACTGACGGATTGGAACGTGGCCAGGGGGGAGATCCTCAATGAGCTTTGCGAAAAGCTCGAGTACCTCGTCGGCCTTCGTAACACGATCTCGCATAATCTTGATGTTGTTCAATCTGAGATTCGAGATGCAGAAGTGGGCAACATCGAGAATTGCATAACCTTGAGGTAGGGGATCCAACGTAGACTCAAGGACTTGGGCGGCCTTTCCTGGACATGAATGCAGAGTCGATAGCATTGCAGTGGGCCATATTTTCTTCCGAGATTCGATGTCCAATTCATCCCAGGCCTTTCTCATATCTGAAGTACTCTCCAGTTCGTACAAGAATTTCCCGTGGTCGAGCCATGACCATGATCTGGGCTTTGCAGGGATCTCAAGCAGTTCGATTCTTCGCTTCCAGATGTTGAACTGCTGTCTTACGGCAACCAACTCATCTCCAGAGTATTGGTGACGCAAATAACCCCATTGTTGATATATTTCCTGCCTCCTCTTCCTCTTCCTCTCTATGGCCCTGCGTTTCTCTTCGGCAGTCTTTCGAGTAAATTCCGGGATTTCCCGACGCCTTTGTTGATCGGAGTGTTCGCTGCGCAAGCGTCCCTTTCTTAATGGGAGTCTATGTCTATGATTAGATGCCCTGCGCTTTTCCTGGAACTGTTTGCGATCTTGTATTGAGGGGGGGGTGTATGTCTGCGTTTTGGGAGGGTTCGAGGTTGCATTACGAGGACGCAATTGCGATAATATTTGAGAACCGACTTCCGGGACGGGTATCTTCGTATCGAGATGGTAGGAACGAATCAACCTTGGACAAATTCTCGTAGTGTTGTATCGTAATGCGAGAAAAACAGCTCTTCGAGTCCATGCTTGGGGCGTTATAGGAAGCTCAAGCCTTGTACAGGCGCGGAGTATAAGGGCCGTTGGCATATCCTCCGAGTCGGCATCAACTTGAGGCCAATCGTCTGCATAGTGATCACTAGACGAGTAGCGAATTCGCCGTAGTCGCTGGTAAGAGCTGAATTTCGAGGTCGCTAATTGCTCTTAATTGCGAAAATTTTCAGATTTATGCCGAAGTCGCTCAATGCGCCTCTGTAATTTTAGCTCTCTTCTGCGCTTAACGCATGGGTCCAATGTTTATTAGTGGAGGGGCTTATTCACTGGCAACCCATGCAGAACTCTTTCCAGTTAGTGGCCAGGGCGCTTGATTTGAGCCGCAGCGGCTCTGAGGGTGTAGAGCGATGGATAGACGCGCTTGAGAAATGTCCATCTTGAATTACCAACCTTCGCACGCGCCAACCTCAACTCTGCGTAATATAAAGAATATTCCAGCTTCACTCCGGTTTCACACTCTCCAAGTGCCCGTATACCGTTTCATAACCATCTGACACTATGTCTTCATCACACGCCAGCCTCAGCGCTGCCACAGACGACCGAAAAGCCAGACTCGCGAAGCTCAAGAACCTCAAGCGCAAGCAACCTGGAGACGAAATTGTTGCACCAGAATCAGAAAGAGCCCAATCCCCTCCCGTAGAGCCAGATGTCTCACGACTCCATGTCTCTGGCCGCAACTACGACCCTGAAACCAGAGGTCCCAAGCTTGGCTTTGAGCAGGATCCCACCCTCAACCTTGACAAGCCAACGCTCGAAGAACAAGCTGCCGAAGTGGAAGCAGAGATCAAGCAAAAGGCGGCAGAAGAAGCCCAAGACGATCAAGGTGTAGATTTATTCAAGCTACAGCCGAAGAAGCCAAACTGGGACTTGAAAAGGGAACTTGATAGGAAAATGGAGGTTCTCAACGTTCGAACCGACAACGCCATTGCGCGCTTAGTCCGCGATCGCATCACGGGCGCACAAAAGGCTGCCACCAAGAGAGACGCGGTCGTGGACGCTCAAGGCACTGGAGAAGCAACTGGCATGGATGGTGTGGCATTGGTAGAAGGCTTGAGGGTCAGGGAGAAGGAGGAGGAGGAGGAAGAGCGTCGCGAAAGGGAAGAAGATGCTGCGCTAGGTGTATAAAAAAGCAACATCTAGCCTTTAGACGTCGAGGTTCTGCCTCGCCGCCCTTTTTATTACATCTTAGGGGTCTGGCGCATTGTGCGATGACGGTTACACTCTATCTACATTTATACCCAACAATTCATTATCTTCCACCCTTCATAGCTTGCGTCATAGCTAATCGTTGACTGAAAGGACTCAAGCTTCGTTCTCGTGCTTGGTTCCCAGGACCCGAGCCTCCTTGTCCATGTCTTCTGTCATCAAACTCTCCACGAGGTGGCAGTCTCTCACCGTCATGCCTAGTCCTATATCGATCTGGCCTCTCATCACGTTTGCCTCTCGGTGGGGGCGACCTTGGGCTCCCAGAACGTCGACGACGAAGGCTATGTGGACTCCGAGACTTCGATGAAAATTCCCTGGGACGCCTCGCTGGCGCACTCCCCTTGACAGAAGGTAAAGAGTCCCGGGACCTGTACTGGTCTCGACGGTCAAAATTTCCAGGAGATGGGCTGCGACCAGAATCGGAACGCCTGTGTCGAGCTTCCACACGAGGGCTTCGGTTACGATCCAGGCTAGGACTGTGGCTGCGACTGCGACTGCGACTATCATCTCGCCTGCCACGCTGTGAGTCGTCTGAATAGGGGCTTCGACTTCGTGGCGGCTGGGCAGGGGATCTGGCCCTGTCTTTACCAGGTGATGGTGATCGCGAAGCGCCAGTGGAGATGGTAGAAACTGAATGAGAAGACACTGATCCATGACGTTTTACGTTTGGCTCCATCAGCCCATCGTCTCTCTGTTCTCGCTCGCGCTCGCGGGCGCGCTGTGCTTCTAATTTAGCCAGCTCTTCATCCGCCACACCTTTCCTGTAAGGCTGTTAGTAAGTAAACAGACCTTTGCTACTTTTAACTAACTTTTGCTCAAGAGGGTTCAATGTCTCATTTGTGAGCTTGGGCACCAGTTTGGGATTTCGGAACTGCTGAGATCGCGATGGACGCGACACGTAGGGACGCTCTTGAGCAGTGGCTTTACACTCATATGAGTAGTGGCGTTCTGGGATGGTCAGCATGATTGCAGAATCACATCGAGGTCAAAACATATCTCTCTTCAAGCATTTCTGGCACTGGACGCTAGAAGGTGTCGACCGGGATGGGCCACCACGGCCTCTGTAGGTGAACATTTGGAAATCGGAATGATCTCTGTGTAGCGAAGAACTTCTCAAACTACTAATCGTGTACAAATGTGTCAGAAATATGGCGGCTTCGTAGGTATTACGAACGGCAATAGAACTGATGCAATTATTGAGTCGCGATTGCTTGGACGACTCTTGGTGATATCTTTGAGTCACGTGACACATATTCCTACGCTGAAGCGGGAGGCGTGATCAAAGCTTGAGTAAGAATAGCAGTGCTGACAGGTTGGATACCACGTACCTAGGCTTACGGATAGGGATAGATCACTCATGGAAGATTCGTAGTTCACCAGGGAGATTATCTTAGGTAAGGTAAAAGTTTTAAATTTCTACTATGTAACTTAGGCACTCTAAAGATCAATGAAAAGGTACCTTAGGTATTGATGTCCATCACTTGTCCACAGATTCCCGCCCAGAATTTCTGGAACAACCTCCACTATTAAAAAGCGACATTGACCTGTGACTGGTCCACCCCCTTTCATGTCAGGCGGGACGCATACGATCTTTAGTGATTCTTCCAGCGTCTCCCAGCGTATCCTCTCGCTGTGCCCTGCCGTGCCGCTCGCTCCACAGTGAAGTGGCAGCCCAGGGCAGGCGGCCAGACTGACAATTGAGACCCGTCCTTGTGACAACCTCCTCCCACGGCTCCCCCTCCAAAACTTCAACTAACCAACTACATCCAATCCAGCACACCAGCATCACATCACATCGCATTGCTCGACTTTGCTGCCTTGTGCGCCTCGGGCCGCCCTTCTCAAGAATTGGCTGTCGTCAATTTTCAGTCGTCTTTCACTTTCCCGCCCTTTCGCCTTCTTCGGAACCTGGGCGTTGTAAGGGTATTGCTTGACTTTCCTCTTGACCTCCATCCCCCGATTTCTGGTCCTGTCTCATTGAAAAGGAAGAGGCCGCACTGCAGTATCACAGGTTGGGCAGCCAAGAAGGCGTACGACGAGCATCACCTCTTCCTCCGAACAGAATCAGTTGGGGAACAATGCATCTTACTTTACGACGATGAGCACCAAGACTCTGTTTTCTTTCTGCCGGTCCGCTTCCATTAAATTCGCTTCCTGATTTTCCTGATACTGTCCTTTCTGTTCCTGTCATCACCGCTGCAGTCTCAGCCGCAGCCTCATCTCGTACCTGGTCAACCATTGCTCACAGTCTTCTGTTTCATATTCTTATCAACATTTCTACCACCTGCACTACTGGATCGGCCTCGTAACCTTGACCACAGCCCATCATGGCTACTGCCCAAATGTCTCCTGATCTTCACAAACCCTCGTTTGCCAAGGTAAATACCACACCGTGCTTGGCTCCTTTATAAGTGGTCCTTATCTGTCAAAGGAGCCATTCTTTTTCCTTGCCCGGTACTAATTCATACTCCTTAACAGGTCGCCGCCTCTGTCTCCAAGGACTCCGCACCTCCAGCGATTCGAAGGATCGCCACACCATCTAAAGAAGGAACCATGAGCTCGACGACGATACCATCCACATCCAACGCGCCCGTAATAGCAAACGGCCGATCTGGTAAGGCACCAGTCTCAACGTTGCCCTCGCCGCAACGGGAATCAAGTCTCAATCTGGCCGATCACAGAAGCGGTGAAGACAAGCTTGAGATATCTTTAAAGGACTTGAGCCTAAGGGACAAAGCCCCTAATCTTGTTGTGAACGGTAGTGGACCTTTGGCTCCTGAGAGGCCTGCAGTCGTCGTTGGTAGAGACAGCGGATCCGACGATTCTCAGCGAGCTGATTCGAGTTCCGAACTCGGAACTAAGCCTCCTAGTCTGGATGGAAAGAGCATCACTTCAGGCACAACATTTGCACTCGATGAGAAGGAATCGCTAAGACCTGATGATAGCGCCAGTGTCAAGGCCGCTGCAGAAGATGACGATGCTTTCTCTGTACGCGGTTCATTAGTTGCTGGATCTCGCATGGGCTCAGAAGTAGCCGCACGAGCTCGAATGCTTCACCTTGGCGATATTCCGGAGCGAAGGCTACCACAACCATTTCCAGGCACCGCGGCTCAAGGAGTCCTGACTCCCCAGAGCTCATCATCTGAACAACCCCCCGGTGCACCCATGGGCACTCCTGGCTCCTCAGATGCCCTTGGTGTTATCTATCGACAGGCACCGGATGATAAACTTCTAGAAGCCATGGCATCGCCCAAGGATAGACTCTTTCTACTGCGGCTGGAGAAACAGGTCATTGATTTTGTGCAGGATTCCAAGTACGTCCATGACCACAAATTCTTTCATCTTGTACTAATGATCTTTTTTTCTTAGAGAACCCTACATGGACCTTCCACCATCCAACTCGTTCTGCAGAATGCTAACACATAAGCTGGCGGATTACTACCATATGACACATTCATTTGAGCCTCACGTGGGGTCTGTACGAATATTCAGGACTCCATTTTGTCGGGTTCCCACCTCATTGGCACTCATCAACCCCAGTCCCAGTGTGCCAAATAGCAGCACCCCGCCTCCTATTGTTCTACCCAAGAAGATCATGCGACGCGGCCAAGATGGTGAAGGTGGCCCAAGTGCTAGCCCCTCTAAGCCAACTTCTGAGACCGGCAGTGATGCCAAAGATAAGCCCGCGGCGAACCAGAAGTACGTACAATTCCATGATGTGTTAACAGTCACTCGAGCTCACCAGCCTTAGACTTACTAGGGAAGAGCGAGAAGAACAGTATAAACTAGTACGTGAGCGCATTTTCGGTAGCTCGGAAGACAGTGTCACAGGTATGTAACGAAACAATGTCAGTAAGGACCACTTTTTGACAGGAATAATAGAAGAGGGCGACAACGGCGTTTCAAGAGCCAGTTCAGTGTCAGCTAAGGATAAGTCCAATGTCGGAAAACGAGGTAAAACTGGCAAACAACGACGTGATGATTCGGACAGCTTCGATTCACGACATCAGTACACACCCTATTGGGGACCTCAGCAACAGACTTGGATATCCCAACCGCAGTACATGCCGCCGCCCAATACTCAATACGGCGCCCAAGCACCACCAGCACCAGCATACCCAGGTCAAGTCGCACCTGTCTACACACATCAGGGTCCCGGATACCCTACGATGCCAGCTATGCCACCAAACCAGGCATATCCTCAGTACTCAGCCCCTCCGGTAAGTTCCATGAATAACATGAGCAGAATAGCGACTGATCTATCCCACTAGTATGCTCCTCAAGCCGCCCAACAGCGCTATCCTTCTGGTGGGAGCCCTATGACTAACTATGGTGCACCTGTTCCTCCGGTTGGCCCGCAGCAACCTGCTTGGCAACCAGGCCTTGCTCCTCCTACTCAATTCCAGGCGAGGGGAGGAACCCCAACCGGTCCTCAAGGGCATATGGGAATTCCTTATGCATATGGACAGCTCCCAGCAAATATCAACCCCCATGATCCTAAGAGCCAGCATCCAATTCCCGGCAGTTATAATCGCAACCACGCCTTCAACCCGAAGACACAATCGTTTGTGCCTGGTGGTGGGGGTGGCATGGCTCCTGTCCAGCCTCCACAGCCGCCATTCACTGCTCCCGGATCGCATCATGGCAGTCCTCAAGTCGGATCACCTCATCTAGCCTATCCTGGCGGTTATCAACAGCCAATGTCTCAGCCTTATGGGGGCGGATATGGTATGGTAAGGCAGGGGTCTAGCAACTCGATGCCTGCGTATTCTTCTCCCCGCGTTGCTCATATCCAACACGTACCGCCGCCGCCGCCTGTGATGCCGCAGAACCCCCCGCACATGGCTCCCCAGCCTCTCCCCCCTCATTATAATATCCCAAATCGACCTAACATCCCACAATTACCTAGCCAGCCCTTCTCGCATTTGCCAACATATGGCAACCCCGCCACTCTACCCCAGAAACCAGCTACTGGAATTTAAGCATTGTCATTGTAAAAGAAAAGGGGGGGGGGGGAGCATGACATGGTGTTCACAAATTGGGAGAACCACAAGGCGTACACGGTATATTCAGCATCTTGGCGTTATCGGTGGACAGGATGGACGGCATGAATTTGTAGGCCAAGGGCCAATTTACTAGACGAGTTCAATACCACTTTGATATAATTCTTCTTGGCGATGAAGATCAAACCAGGGCCTGGGGGAGAAGAAGATAGTTTTATATGACGATTGAATTCGATTCTATGGCCAGGAATGCCAGAATTTTCATGCCTACCACAACGCCATGATTTTATTGAAACAATTGACCCATGCTTCATCTCACATCCATGCATGCCAGGGGGAGATATCCTAGACTTTCCTTGTCTTCGGGACATCGCCTTGCTCTAACCTGGACTCCGGTATCTAGTTCCCATTTCTTCTTTTCACGAAATCTCTTTACTCAGCAGGCTCACGAGGTTCCCTTGGCTCTCGGGGTTCACGCTGCTGGCCGCCACCTCGACCGCCACCGCGGCCCCCTCGCTTGCCTCCCTGTCGGCCACCCTTGTCCTCCGATTTGCCCTCGCCTTCCTTCTCGTTGCTGGTCAGGTTGGCAACAGCCAACCGCTGGGACAGGTCGATCTGAGTGCGGATAGTGTTGGCTAGGTAGCTGACCATGAGAACGTCTTGAATGTGGTTGTTGAAATCATGCTCGATCTGCGAAGGATCGACCTTGGGGGCGAGAGACAGAGCGTTGAGAAGGTATTGGCCAACAGTGTTGTTGGGTTCCTCGTCCTCATCCAGAACTCCGTTAATCCACTCACTCGCTCTATCGAGAAGGCTGATGGTCTGCTCGATTGATCGACCTAGACCCTCAATGTCAGAGACGAGGGGTGCTGTTCGGGACTCAGCGTCCTTTGCGCTGGCGATAGCCTCAAGAGCACTTCGGTCGGCATCGCCGTAGAGAATCTTGTGGGGGACCTGAATAAAAAGGCAACTGTCGGCAGCACGCTCAGCGTTCACAGCAACGGGAGCGCTGATATAGCATCGAGATTGTATGTCCTCGCCAGGCTCGGTAGAAATGGTCATGTGAATGGCGGGGTGGGGGAATGTGCCGGTGTCAGGGCTACCGAAGAAGTTCTGGATGAGGGCGCTGAAGCTGTTGAGCTCATGAGAGGTGGTGTACCAGCCGAGGAGGGACTCGCCCCTGTTGGCCTTCAGGGTCAAGGCGAGCATGTTCTTCTGGTATTCGACATCGACCTCGACCTGGTCCTCCTCCTCAGTATGGGGGATAGCGAAGCACGAGCGAACCTCGACCTCAGTGCCATCTTCAGATCGGGTGCCGACGAGGGCGCCAATAACTCTGGTAGATTGCGTATCTCGGATGTCTCGTCGAACGGCGTGATCAAGGATAGAGAGGACGGCCTGTTGAGCAGAGAACAGATCATGTTAGCCAAGGTGTCTTTCCTTTACCGAATGTTCTGATCTCAGGATAGAACACAAATAGTCGAGCGGAGAGGGGTCATCGCAATCGTACCTGAGGCTGGATGTTGACAGTGAGCGGGGCAAGGTTAGTCTGGATGCCCACGGTATTGGGCGCCAGAGGCCTCGCCAGGTGAATAAAGCTCTCGGAAGCAGCAGCGGCCATAGTGGGCAACTTTGAAGCTGAAGCTATTGGGAGAGGAGTGTAGATGTCTGCGGAGAAATGGGTGAGCCGGGCCGGGTCGTCTTTGGTCACTCTCGCGAACCTGTCCTATAACAAATTTCGCCGATTTTGAAGAATTGCAGGTTTGGCGGGACGCCGCTGGGGTTGTGCGCGCTAAGATATGCGATAAGACTGTCCGTGGCGCTTGAGCTGAGAGCCCCACCAAGCCGTGGCTTGAGAATGCAAGGCTGAAGGTAGCCTCATAACTTTTTTTACAATTTTTGTTTGACGTCGACAGACTCTTCGGCGCAACTAAACCGAACTCTTCACATTTTATAACGTTTCAACAGATTCAAACCTGCTGCTAAACGGGATAATGCCGCCGCGCGGAAGAGGTGGAAACTTTAGAGGCCGTGGTGGTCGTGGCAGAGGAAGAGGTGGCCGAGGAGGTAAAGCGACAAGTCGATTTGGACCTAATCGAAGATTCGATGGAACTCGACTTGCAAACAATAATGAGTATGGGTATACATATGGTCGATGACTGGGAAATTTACTAACAGACGGTAGGTCGGAAAGCTCGGGGTCAGAGTCAGAATCTGCGCCTGAAGATACAGACATGGAGGACATTGATTCAGAGGACGACGACGATGAACATACAACATCGTCAAAGCCATACATGGCCCTTCTTCAGAGTTTCAATAACGAGAGCAGTGCACCAGATGCAAAACGACGAAAATTGAACCACAAGAATTCTACTCAATCTCAACCTGAAGAAGACTCCTCTGGGGAAGAATCACACGCAGATGACCAAGATGAAGACACTGAAAAAGATATCGATCGTGCGGAGGACGAGGCTGAAGAAGAAGTCGAGGAGAAATTGGATGATGAAGAAGATTCGGAAGACGAAGAAAACCCAACAGATCCCTTCGACGTACATTTTGCGCGCCCCAATGACGATACTGTCTCACATAGAGTCAAGTCCGTACAAAAGAATGATTGGGCAACGAAACGAGCATTACTACAAAATATGAGAGCAACTCTTTTGCACCCAGGGTCCGATACAGGGTCTGAAATACCAAAACCTATTGCTGGCTTGGAAGGCCTACAACTCAAGCAGAAGCTTAGAGAGACTTCCTCTCGCAAGATTGGAGACTTCGATGCCCTCCAGCGCAACTTGGGTCCTTTGCTCTTCGATTACAACGATGTACTGTTTTGCGATCGCACAGTACGGAACTCAGACTCATTACGAGAATTGGCATGTCTACATGCTCTCAACCATGTCTTCAAGTGAGTCGATCATTTTTACATTTCATATAAGCCCTCGTTGCTAATCAAGGAAGAACACGAGACCGTGTTATCAAGAATAACTATAAATTGGCCAAGGAGGGCCAAGATGCCGATCTAGAATTACGAGATCAAGGCTTCACCCGTCCCAAGGTGCTCTTCCTCTTGCCAACACGTAACTCAGCTCTTCGGATGGTGAATATGATCCGTGATATCTGTGAGCCAGATCAGCAAGAGAACCGCAAGCGATTTGACGATGGCTATGTCGACAAAGAGGCTAAGTTTGGCGCCGATAGACCGGCTGACTTCAAGGATCTTTTTGAGGGAAGCGATGATGACATGTTCCGTCTGGGCATGAAGTTCACTCGCAAGACAATCAAATACTTTGCGCAATTCTACAACTCAGACATACTCTTCGCCAGTCCTCTCGGCCTTCGTATGGCTATCGGCTCTGAGGAAGATAAGAAGCTTGACTTTGACTTCCTGAGCTCTATTGAGATGGTCATTGTTGATCAAGCGGATGCACTTCTCATGCAAAATTGGGAGCACGTCGAATTCATCTTTGAACACATGAACCTCCAGCCCAAGGATGCACACGGTTGTGATTTTAGCCGTGTCAGGAACTGGTATTTGGAAGACTGGGCAAAGTATTTCAGACAGACTATCATCCTGTCTGCTTTCAACACCCCCGAGCTGTCCGAGCTTCTCCGATTGCACTGTCACAACTGGGCTGGAAAAGTCCGGCTGCAGCCCGAGTATCCGGGCATGTTGTCGCAACTCGGTATCAAGGCGAAGCAAACCTTCTCAAGATTTCAATCTAGCTCAGTCGATAAGGATCCTGATGCGCGATTCGAGTATTTCACTTCTGCCATTGTCCCCTCACTTGCCAAGCGGGCAAAGGATGCTACTGGAACACTCATTTTTATCCCCTCCTATCTGGACTTTGTCCGAGTGAGAAACTACTTTGCAACGTCAAGTGCGGTTGAAAATGTCACCTTTGGGGCCATCTCCGAATATGCGGATGTACCAGAAGCCTCGCGGGCGCGGTCACATTTCCTCAGCGGCCGCCATCGCGTTCTGCTCTACACTGAGCGAGCGCATCATTTCCGACGATATCAGTTCCGTGGTGTGCAGCGAGTCATATTCTACGGATTACCTGACAACCCCATCTTCTACACTGAACTTGCGGGTGGGTATCTTAGCAAGAGTGAGCAGGACCTCAGACTTGAACCTGGTCAGGGGACTGTCAAGGTTGTGTTTTCAAAATACGATGTGATGAAGTTGGAACGGATCGTGGGTTCCAAGAGAGTTGGTAAGATGATTCAGGATCGCGGCGATACCTTTGAGTTCATTTAAATACATCCTGTATCAGGGAGCATGTTTGTATGTTGGAAAAGTTATTAGAGCTAGGACAGCGTATCAAGTCCGTCTTTTCGAACCACCGCGGCTAGGCAACAAGACAATCGTGTCATGATGTGATAATTTATACAGATTTTGTACAGAGCCTGGCCCCTTTCGTAATATAGATATACATGTCGCTTCTATGGCGAGTTCTTCTGTTGCGCCGCCTTTCTCACTGATTCCGGTACGATGCCAGCGGCCATTTCCTTTGCCCGCTCAGCATTCTTGTCTGCCGCTTTCTCGGCCTCGACTTCGGCCAAACTACTCTCATCTCGTGATGGTCCAGTCTTCTCACCCGTCTTCAAAATCATAAACCGCCGTACCATCTCCTCAAACGGCACTTCGCCGCGGAACTGTGTGACTTTCTTGATGTTGGTTCTGGTGACAGGAGTATGCTCTTGCCCTAGCATTCGGTCGCGGGCAACTGTCTTGGCAGTCATCATGAAGCGGGAGTCCTTTGGGCCGTCGACGAATTCGAGAATGGCACTCTCGCCCTGATCATATGTGTTCTTGGACTCGGTGCGCACGACGCGAGTATAGCCTCCCTCTCGGGTCAAATATCGGTTTCGCAGCTCGCCTAGTAGTTTAGGTAGGGTTGTGGTGGGCGTCTAGCGAAGAACCTTGGTTTTAGCATGGCTTTTCTGAATAAGCCCTTGTGGTATACATACATATAGGATACCCTGTGCTGATCTCCGAGCAGGCTCGTTGTCCCTCTTCGCCAGTGTGATGAGCTTCTCTGCCATGCGCTGGGCTTCCTTTGCCTTGGCGTAAGTTGTGTGGATATGTTCGAATTGGACGAGCTGAGTAACCAGACCGCGCAGCAGGGCCACACGGGCTGCTGAATTGCGACTCAGATGTCGGTACTTAACAGTACCACCAGCCATTGTGACGGATGGTTATAGTGGCAGCTGACTGGGGAACGGTATCAAGTCAATTGAAGGGCAGTTCTCGAATCATTAAGGGTGTGTTCGATGGTTCTTCGCTTTGCACGTGGGCAGCTCTAAATCCGTCCAAGATACGGACGGTATCTTGGTGGTCAGTTTTTGGTGGAGGGAAATTTTTGGCTGGGCCTTTTTCGGAGCCGGCTTGTCTTGTCCGCCGACAGAGCCTTTGCACTACGTCAACCCACCACCAACAGAACATCTTCAACAGCTCTCCAAAGGGGAAATCGCACGCGTCACGAGGGCAATTGGGCTCGCGCACGCTATGAAACGCTGTATCTAAGCTTCATTCGACCCTCACTCTCGGATTGGTCGTCTCTGATACATCACGAACCCGGCAAATTACCGCATCTCGGCCAACCGGGCAAAGCTCTACATCATGGGCTTCACCACTGGTTTTGTACGCAACTCGATGAGCCAGGCTGAAATAATCTTGCATAAGATTGCATGCTAACTTCGACTATTAGACCGGCGGCGTCACTCTCACCCTCTCCCTCGCCTACCTCTCTGTGCTTGCTCACCAGCGCACCCGCGAGCAACAAGGCTCTGCCCTCCGCGCACAAGCTCTCGCTATTCAAGGGTTGATCGACCCTCTTCCACCACTACCTCCGCCCACACGTTCTGAAGTCGCCGCTGCTCAGAGGGCTCAAACCGTTGAGATTGCCAAGGATCGATGGAACACCGAAGTTGAAAACGCCGTGCGATGGGTGCAGCACACTGACTGGGTTCAAGTGCGCGAAGGCCTCGAAGATACTGCATCACGGCTATGGGCCCGAGCCTTTGGTGTCAGCCCCTCGGAAGCTGTTGGCGAGGCTGGAAGAAAGGTTACGGAGACTGAGCAACAGGCCAAGCCCATCGTAAAGCAGGGGGTTGCTATGCTTGGTGATGCTAGTGGAAAGGTAGCGGCAGCTGCCAAAAGCGCTTTCCAGAAGGCCAAGGCTGAGAGCAAGGATTTCGCCAGTGTTGTTCTGGATCACAGCAAAGATAAGGAGAATGTCGATATTGCTCAAGAGGACGGTACTCTCTCAGCACTGACCCCCGTGGAGAGGGCGCTTCAACAACGATTCAGCAAACCTGAGGATAAGGTGAACAAGACAGTGGAAGAGGCGCTGAATGACAGATACAAGCCCATGGACGTGAGGGATAACACCCAATTGAGAGGAGTCTAAAGGAAAGTCGTTGAACAAAAGGTGGGCTGGTTGACGATGAGTGGGTGAACGGTGTGAATATTTGTTGTACATTGCTATCTGTACCACCATTTCTTAGAGTCACTCGAATAGAAACCAGGCTTGGAAATGCTTGGTATGATAAACCGAGTTGTTGTGTCAAGTGAGTAATGTGATAAAAGCTACTGATCACCTCTCAACGTGAACTGTCTATATACAGGTCCCTGATTTGCAAACAACTCCGTTTTCTATGCGGCTAATTGCGGCCTTACCTTCAGATAGGTCCATAATCATATACCAACACTGGATTTATGAACGAAGGATCAATGGCTGGCGATGACTCCAAAGGAGGGGCAAGCAACTGCAAAACCCATCACAGTAAACGCCAGCATAGCAACAGTCATGCCAAGGGCCACCACAGCAGAAGTCATCTTAATGAGAGCAGTAGGCTGGAGACGGGCACCAGGGCTACTGAAGACCTATACGGCATGGAATTGGGGGCTACGAAAAAGAAGAACCGTCACCATCATCGTCCCAGGCCTAATCCGAGACTCCCAACTGACTTCCTTGCCCTTCTGTGCTGGGATTCTTGGCTCCCGTGGCCGATTGATTCCAAGAAAACCCATATCGACAAGACTTCGCGCAAGCACAGGAGGTCTAGGAAGAGAACCTCTCACTCGGGCACCTCACATCGTGTGCAATCTTGGATTCAGGAGGTGTCTTCTCAAGTGACGCCCTCCGTGCCCCCGATACCGTCAACTGTGCCATCTTCAGCACCATCAGCTCCCCTTTCACATGTAGGTTCGCGATCCTCCGGGCCTCAGCAAGGAGCCGAGGCTGAAGAGGCTGCCTCGAATAAGGGTAAGAATATGATCAGAGGCGTACTCGCGTCATGTAATGCTAACTTTAGTGAAAAGGGCGGACCAAAGATAACAGTTCACACAGCTGATCAGTATATGTAATGGGACAGCAGCGAGACTTTTGGTTGACGAAGATCCGAGATACAAGCAGATGGTTGGGTCTTGGAGACATAGACGAACAGAATAGTAACGCCTGGACAGTGAAGAAGAGCATCGGAGACTTATGGGAACAAGCAAAGACAATCGATATGGATATTTGGCATCGACAAGAATGTCGGCGGATCGACGGCCACCTTCTCTATCTGAAACAGAAAGTGAATGTGCATGCACAGGTGTAAGCAGGTAATGGTCCTGGGAGTAGAGTATAACGGCTTGTAGGTTAAATGGTGGTATCAAACTATGGGCCTGGCGCTTGATATGAAGAAACGGGACCTCGCAGTGTCTTCTAATGCCCAGCATTACGAGCGACCTTACAGCTAGTCTTTTTTGATGACAGGAGATATGCCGGACAACGCTGATCTGGGTAAAAGGTGTCATTCATGGCTTTGCTGGTTGATGCCTGAAGTAAGCGGCCGCAACAAACTTACCTTTTAACATAATGTATATATTTTTAGATGTTTGTTTCTCTTTGTGCTTCATCCATTACTCACCAACAACATGCTTTTCGGCACACAGAGAACCGGCCTTGGCGTGCTGTTGAATCGTCCACGCCCCAACAAATGGCAACAATTCTGGTCTAAGCCAAATATCTTTCTTGCACATTTCTTCTACTCTCTTCGTCACATCACCCACGAGCCTCCCGCAAACCCCATTTCTGTTGTGTGCATATCAGACACGCACAATTCTCAACCTTGTCTACCCTTTGGAGATGTACTCATTCACGCCGGAGATCTTACGCAGTCAGGGTCGTCAGGAGAGCTAAAGGCCACTATTGCTTGGCTCAACTCTCAACCACACACACACAAGATCATCGTGGCAGGAAATCACGACATACTGCTCGATCAAGGCTGTGATCGTCGGGAAGAGTCAGCAGCTGAAAGAGAATGTCTAGATTGGGGAGATTGTATTTATCTTCAAAACGAGACTACAACTATCACCTGCAGCAATGGCCGAAACCTAAAGATACATGGAAGTCCTCGATCACCTCGCCACGGAAATTGGGCGTTTCAATATTCACGGAGCCAAGATGTTTGGTCAGATACTACTCCGAACGATACTGACATTCTCATCACTCACGGCCCTCCTTTCGCTCATCTCGATCTAAATCTCGGATGCCATTGTCTTCTCAGAGAGTTATGGCGCATCCGTCCTTTGCTGCATGTTTTCGGGCATGTACACGAAGGACATGGACAGGAAACTGTGGTTTTTGATAGATTTCAGAAGACATACGAGAAAGCCTTGTGTGATGGCACCTTCTGGAGTGTAATGAAGGTATTCAAGGAGTTTTTAAGGTCGCTCCTAATGAGAAAGAAGCCGGCGATGACGACCTGTCAACTTGTAAACTCAGCAATGGTCAGTGGACTTAGGGATGATGAGAAGAGAAAACCGATCAGAATCATTATTTAATTATCTTATCGAAGTGACTAAGAGAGCACTTGAGTATATTAGGCTCAGCTCTGGGCGGAGACCACATGCGGCTCAGCAGCAATTATGTTCACAGCCAGAAACTCGGCGCTTCGGAATCTGTCCTCTGGCTTTTCACTGGAAGAGGCCGGGATAGTAATTGGCTCATCCAGGCGACGTACAGCCTTGGCCCAGGGTGGTTGAACTGGAAGAACTACTTTACGGGCACGCAGTTCCGCCTCGGCTTCTGCACTGGCGATAATTGCAGAGCAACACCAGGGTAAGCCTCTGTTGATGAGTCGGATGAAGGTCACTGCGAGGTAGTTTGTGAGAACAGCAATGATCGCATAGCAGGCTGGATCTGGATCTTCAGGATCTGGAATAGCCTTCACAGGCCATGTCGATTGGTTGAAGAAGTACTCTATCTCAGAGCGAAGACCGACGGTATACCCAACAACCAGATACTCATACATTCGGTACAGGGATGCGGTAGGATTCTTCCCCTTGGTAAGAGCTGGTTTCCCCTGGCGCTCATTTCGTGAATCAAGCAACCAAGTGAGTTTCGGAGCATCGTGTATCTGGCCAGAAGAGGAGAGGCAGTTAGGGTTTTGGCAGATAACCCGGGCTGCTGGAAAACAACACATGGTGGATGCTTGTATGGAACGGTCAGATTCTTTCTTGATTGTGTTAAGTATCCCGTTATGAGTCTCAGCAGCCGTTACCTAACCAAGTTGAAGGTTGAAAACATCCCAGATTTAATCGCCTGGGCTTAATATGCTCAGTTTTTGCCCACATGGAATGCCAAGATGGATGAAGTTCTTCAGCCATTAACTATTCATGTAAAGCTCTCAGGATTAAGGCTGCCGCCGCCTGAAGCTTCGCAAATTGAGAAGCTAACCATGATGATATTGACCCAATGAAGCTTTGCCTCCTGAGGGGCAATGAATGTTTGAATTATACTAGACCTCGGAGATGTCTGATATAGCTTTCGAGACTGACTTATAAGCTTAAAAAATATACTACCAACCGCGATGAAGCATAGAGAATATCAAGAAGCATTGTTCATCATGAGAAGACAATCAATCTATGGTTCCACGATCCGAGGAAATGCCAAACATCAGATCACGCGATAAGGAATTCGCTCAGTGGTATGGCTGGGGGAGGAAAGAAAACTCAGAACCTTGACCCTAAATGACAAAAAATATTTAGGTAAATCTAGCCTAAGTTTAGGGGACTCTTTACTAAGTTTATTTTAGCACCCACTTCTCTTATGTCTTGAGTTTTCTTGCTCCCTGAGGGGCTATGGCATGTCTTTGCGGTGACATCTCCGGAAAACCCCCCACTTGTTCCGGCCTACCGGCAACGGCCTGAAAGATAGAGCGTCAAGGGCGGGGCGGGGCACGGAATTGGAAAAGTCGAGGCCGTTATTGGCTTGCGGGGTTGGGGCTCGGCTGGCAGTCTTCCACGGCTTCTTAAAATGAGTCAATGGATCTTTGGAAGACTTTAGACGAGTACCGGTACAGATATATCAGCATTTCATCAAGCTTGAGACTAGAATCTAGCGGCAACTGATCGAATTGTCTCACCCGTCAGGACGGCCCCTCCGAATCTACCCTTGTAAGAAGAAGAAGAAAAATCCCCAAACAGAAGGATTCCGAGGTTCTGTTTAAGGGTCTATCTGCTGGTTCGATGGCAGTGAAGCGAGGTCGGCAGTCGCCGGCGCAGCTCAGCTAAGACAGTTGAGGAAATTTTCCAGTGGCAAGCGATTGCGATTGGGCGATGAAATGGAGTCGGTGGGTGATTGATTCCTCTGATTGGGTGGGCCTCAGACTTTCCGAACTTGACCGACCACGCCGCGTGCACATGCTCAGTTAGGTATACCAACGATCTCATTGGCAATTGCTGTTCTGTCTAGGTAGGTAAGATTCTGATCCCCGGCGCTCAGCCTTTTAACTATCGTCTCTTCCCTCCCCAACGGTCGACTTGCCTCTAGTCTTACGCTACTCCTTCAATTCAAATCCTCTCGATACCCCTTGTCTTGCTGTTCGTGATTTGCGTTGTTTCATCTTCCCATCGTCATCCTTCCGACCTGTTCCGCCCATCACAAGGACCCCCAGTTGACCCGTCCGTTGAATTTTTGGCCACCTTACCCCCGAGGTCCGCCATCTGTTTCGCCCTGAAACTTTTGCTCTTCATCCTTTCAAGACCAGCCATCGTCTCTCCAAAACAACATCAATTGTAATCGACATCATGTCTTTCTCTAGCCTTGTTCAGGACTTGAGCCTTCGCGACTCCAATGGCGCTCGCCGTCCTCAGATCCCCGGTCCCCGCTCATCCGCCTCGACTTTCGATGACCGAGCTTCACACGTCTCGCGTGCTATGTCCTACACCAGCACTGCTGCCACCAGCGTCAGCATTTCCGGCGACATTTCAAGCCAGCTTCATGGTGGTTACTTCCACCCTCTGGCCCGGTCATGGCAGGCCGAGCGCCAACTTACAAAGGTATGTAGCGTAATTGAGCCCTTAGGTACTAGGCCGAGGTGTCTAACAGGATGTGTATAGTCCATGCTCATCTACCCTCTCTTCGTCACCGATGGTGAGGGCGACATGATTCTCGTCCCTTCTCTACCCGGCCAGCACCAGCTCAGCTGTGACAAGCTGATTCCCTTCCTCGAGCCTCTCGTTCATAAGGGCCTCCGCTCTGTTATGCTCTTTGGTGTCCCCATGCAAACTGGTACAAAGGACGCTCTAGGTACCGCCGCCGACGACCCCGAAGGACCTGTTATCAAGGCCATTCAAATCATTCGTCGCCGTTTCCCACAGCTCTTCATCTGCTGTGATGTTTGTCTTTGCGAGTACACTTCTCATGGCCACTGCGGTATTCTCCGTGATGATGGCAGTCTGAACAACCAGTTGTCTGTCGACCGTATTTCTGATGTCGCCATCGCTTATGCTAAGGCTGGCGCTCACTGCGTGGCTCCTTCAGACATGAACGACGGCCGCATTCGCGCCATCAAGCTTAAACTGATTGAGGAGGGAATTGCCCACAAGACCGTTCTTATGTCGTACTCGGCCAAGTTCTCAGGCTGCTTGTATGGCCCCTTCCGAGATGCCGCCGGCTCAGCACCTTCATTTGGTGACCGCAAGTGCTACCAGCTTCCTCCCGGTGGCCGTGGCCTCGCACGACGTGCCATCGTGCGAGATATCAATGAGGGAGCCGATATTATCATGGTGAAGCCTGCTAGTCAGTATCTGGACATTATCAGTGATGCCAAGGACTTGGGTAAAGATCTTCCCGTGGCTGCATACCAAGTCAGTGGCGAGTATGCTATGATACATGCCGGTGCCAAGGCTGGAGTCTTCGATCTCAAAGCGATGGCTTTCGAGTCAACAGAAGGTATTCTTCGAGCTGGCGCTACTATTGTGGTCAGCTACTTCACCCCTGACTTCCTCGACTGGCTCGAAAACTAGGGTTTGCAAATTATACATGACATACAATAAGATTTATTTCAAGGCGTTGGCAGGTGTTTTGGACGAAAATGTGAGCGTTTTATAAATGAAGAAAGAGAATAAGGGAATTGATTATGTTCTATCAAAAAGGACTATACGAATGGGATCAAGAATCACTCACTATAATGAAAGACAATATATACATACGAACTTGAAATGACTTGCTTTCACTGGTGCTTGTTACCTATACATTACATCGATAATCTCAGTAATTTCAGCAAATATAGCTAGGTAACGAATGGGTTGAGAGGACTGCAGACTGAGTTGGAGATGAAATACAGATTGTATAGCGCGGTGGGCGATGACAAGGAATCGAAGCGTATCTGTCAGGCTCGACCATTGCTGGTGGGATTTGGTTTTGGGCGAATGATCAGCACAGATGACGTGTCGTTCGTTCCAATCTATATCAAGATGAGGTCGACGAGAAACTATGTAGATGGCTGGCCGTGAAGCGGGATAGTGATAGTCGTGTCGATCACAGCACACTCTGGAGCCATGGGGCATGGACAGAAGCAGGTCCACTGGGCGATGTTGATAAGATTAGTAGATGCGAGATAGAACCTTGCAAGCTTTTATGTTTTACGGTACGAGGTTAGCGAGGGTTGGTACCTTGTAATCACTTATTTGCTTAAGGTACTGAGCTGGCAGATTGAAGCCCATATAAAATCATCGATGTCGAGGTATACAGTGCATAGCACCTCATGCATAAATTCAAGAATACGGTATCAGGACGCAACATGAACACTGTCTACTCGCCAACCCCTATTGTCTACGTTGGAAATCTGGGTCCTCTTGTTTTTGTCGTCGTCAGCTGTGAGCTCATGATGCGCTGTGTTGACGCGCCGGGAGCTCTCCCTTCCCTGAAGCGCCGCCCAGTTTTTCTCCCCATGGGAGCTCAGTTGTCGTGTCAGAGAGAGCGAAGAGAGACAAGCTTTATTGGTAGTTTCATGTTGACAATTGAGATCGGTCCCAGAGAAGAGGATGTGAGATCGAAGTCTAGACGAACCAACATGCGAACCAACAAGTTTGCCAAGTATCGATCGACTACGTATCAAGTTAGTACAGTATCCTCCATGACCTCTCGGTTCACGTAGAACTCGAATTAGCTCGCCGCATTGGTTATTCTAGAGGTTATACATAATTAGCTCTTTTACGGTTTAGGATGGTGTTATGCTTGAGTTACGCTTCACCGGGAATTTAGTCGAGCTGTAACGCGGGGAATACTACCTTGTGTGCCGCCGACCGTTCGTCTTAGATGGCAGTTTGAAGTGGTGCAGACGACAGATGATGATGGGCCGTGTGATCATCAGGGCGGATTTCCCATCTTGCAAAACTGAGGATGTGCTGTTCCTCAATGGCTCTGTCGTAAAGTCGAAGCCGCTTAGCCGTGCCAAACATTTATATGTAACCCTTGAAGCTGTGTACTGTTCAGATGAGACAATATCTGGTGCACCGTCGGAATGCCTGCATCACAGTCGAGGTATCCATAGCAGTTGAGAGGGTATATGAGGCTATAGTACCTCACTGCTCACGTACGCGCGTTTCTGAGGGAGCATCCCAGTATCTGGAACCCTGCATGTTGTAGATAATTGGGCCTGGAGGGACGTTATTATATTTGTGTGGTGGGTCCATGTTGAGGCGGGTTCAACGTCAAATGCAAATGAAGAAGAAGAACAAAGCCACTGGGATGAATTGGAAAACATCTGAGAGCCTATAATTACTAGACTATGCGTCAACGATGAAAATATCTAGTTTTAGGAGGTCAAGAATAATCCTATAAAAAAAGGTATGTAGTTGAAGTTATCCAATAGACGGAAATAAAGAAACGGACAGGTTTACCAGGGTAAAAACCTTGGCTTTTGCTTAGCCAATGCTTAATTAGTATTTACCTGAACTGACACCCCAGTTTTAAAATAGATGTCTCACCTTGGCGTGGAAAATCAAGGTACTCCGTCTCATGGCATTGTCTTTGTCAGCGGATGCCGTCGGAAACCTCTGTTGTCTTTTGATACACACATGATGTTTTAGGTGCGTTTCTTAGAGCCGCATTATCCATCTACCTATCTACCTACCTTACCTTATACAACGATTGAACGCTGTGGAATTCTACCATCATGACACTTTCTATTTCATGCTTAAACTAATTTCTGAGGAGACTCGGTTATCGGCATCATATCAAGCACTTGCCATGCAATCATCAACCACCCTTTGCTATACAAACTCCACAGAGATGCTGCAGATCACCATTCTTCGCCCCTGGTCCTGACTAGTATGCGGCTTGAACTGTCGAAGATCGGTAGATGGGTGGGCAATGTGGATATGCATTCATGGCATTTATAACCTGTGTTATACTATTGTGTATGCATATGAGGAACCGAAGCAGGGCGTTTCGAAGCAAACCAAGGCGTTGAAACAAAGCGTGTCTCCAGTGATAGACGGTTGGCTCACGGGACGGTGCAAGTTGATAGGCTGCCTCTCTGTTCGTGCGAGCAACTGGAGCTGAAGCTGGAACGGGAACTGTAAGTGTCTGTCACTTGTATCGTAGTGATACTGTGAGATACTGTATGACCCTGACGCCCAGCCCCAACACTATGTATACCGTAGTCTGCCTTTTCCCTGTTTCCTTCTCTTCTGCGTCGTCGTCGTAGCCCTTTGTTCTCTACATCAACGGCCGTGTTTCTTCAGTACCTACCTACAGAGACTACAAGAGATCCCCTGGTGGCCATCTCTTGGCATCTCTAGTCCTCGCTCTCATCCTCGTTTCTTCCTCCACAGCTGATCTCTCGGCAAACACTCGTCCAGTTCCTCCAGTTTTTGTTTTACTTTGGTCAAAACCGTTCCATTTGTTTCCTGCACCAGCGACTGAACGATTATTACGCTCCTTCCATTTCTGTCGTTTTCTGTTCCACGCTTTCCATTTAGTAACCCACGCCCTCTTTCCCTCTTTCCTTGGGGTTCCTGGGCCACCTCCTTCCTCTTTTCCCCATCTCTACCAGACCAGGACCGTCTAAAAGGTCTCTGGACTTTCAACCATGAGTCGTCATTCTCATTCGATACACTCACTCTCTGACGAGGAGAAGATGGGATTGCTCGACAACAGGTCTGTCTCCGACGTTGACAGTGACAGTGGTCGAGATGATCATGACCACCATCGCCTTCACTTTGAGAAATGGGCCGGCCCCATTCTCGCTCCCGTGGACTACGTTCGTTCAACCCCTTGGAGAGTTTACCTAGTTCGCTTCGCCTGGTTCTTCGTTCCCAGTTATCTTCAGGGGCGACATGCTCGGGAACAGATTCGACCCGCCAAGCTCGCTCCTACAGCCTACCTCGACGGCATGCGAGGTGTTGCCGCCCTCGTCGTCTTGTTCTGTCATTTCTTCTACCAGGCATTCGTCATCGCCAAAGGTTGGGGCTGTGACGATGCCCACTACAACATCTTGAAGCTGCCAATTATCCGATTGTGGTATCAGGGCCCTCCAGCTGTCTGTCTTTTCTTTGTCATCTCGGGTTATGCCCTCTCCTATCGACCCCTCAAGCTCATCCGGGGTATGAACATCCAGGACTTCTCGACTACAATGAGTTCTCTGGTGTTCCGACGAGGCATACGTCTATACCTTCCAACAGCTATCTCCACCCTAATGATCGTCTCCTTCATCCGCTTGGGTGTTTACGAATGGACGAGAGAGTTTGCCATGGATCGTACTTTCATGAGGAACGTCAGAGAACCTCATCCTTCACGTCTCCCTACAAACCATGCTCAGTTCGCAGAGTGGGCAAAGGATATGTTCGATTTTGTCCATGTCTTCGGCTGGAAGACCCACGGTGGAAGCACCAGTAGGTCAAATCATCCACTTGACTGAATCCTACTAACCATTATCTAGACTATGACCAGCATCTGTGGACCATCCCTGTTGAGTTTCGTTGTTCGCTGTATCTCTTCCTCACCCTAATAGCCACTGCTCGACTTCGAAGTCAGTACCGATTCATCACAGTTGCCGGCATAATGCTCTTTACCTACCGAAATTCACGTTGGGAATTTCTCATGTTCCTCTGCGGCATGGTCCTGGCTGAGATTGATCTTATACGCGGCGCCCACGTCTCACCTCCTGCTCTTCCCATCGAGGAGAAGACTCAGTTTAATCAGCGCCGTTGGTACCAGAGCGCTTTCTGGGCAATTTTTAGTGTCGCGAGCTTATATCTTATGAGCCAACCCGATGAGGGTGGTGATCGAACACCGGGCTGGATCTACCTTACGTCGCTGATTCCTAAGTGGTGGGCGGCTGAGAAGTACAGATACTGGCAATGTACGGGTGCTGTTATGTTTGTTCTCGCAGTGAGCCGCTCGTCTACCTGGCAGCGCGTCTTCAACTCGGCGTTCGTGCAGTACTTGGGCAAGATCTCCTATGCCCTTTATCTTATGCATGGACCCGCCATTCATGCTGTTGGATATCATTTCGAAAAATGGTCCTATAGCGTGACGGGCACCGAGGGGCACCGCTTCACTGCTGGTTTCGTCCTGAGTTCGTTATTTGTGATTCCAACTATCTTTTGGTGGGCTGATATATTCTGGCGAGCGGTGGATATCCCAACGGTCAAATTCGCAAAATGGTGGGAAAACAAGCTTATTGTTAAGTCGGACTAGAGTTCATGGCACCGGAAGAAAACTGATTCGTGATATTCGGCGTTTGAGGTTAGCGTTTTGCAAGCTTTGGTTCTACAGAGGCTGGTCTTCGGAACGAAGACCTATTCCGCGGCGTTTGGGTGGTTGATTTCTATCGCACAAGGGACAGAGGGAGGGGTCCATTTCTTTCATCCCCGGAGAGGTCTGTGAGATGTCGTGACTTGGTGGCATCCAGACGTTCCGTTCAGTTGCTAAAACAGTACCATATTAAAAGAACTGTTAGATCATTTTGTGTGCGAATATAGGTGCAGAGAGGTCAACAAAATACAACAACTTCTATTTCTAGCTTTATCGTGTGTGCATCAGCTATATGTCTTGGCGATTACCCAAACTCTTGGGTCCTTTTCTATATGGTTTTTCTATGGTAAATAGGTAGGACTGGCAATCTAGTCATCGTTAGATCGTGCATACACCTGTTTGCCTGCCACCCATGTCTCCTTAACTTTGAGGGTGCGTAAATCATCTATATCATAAGACTCGATAGGTTTATCAAGGACAACCCAATCAGCCAAAGCACCGTCGCGGATGACACCAGCGCGACTATCGAGAAATGCCCCATATGCAGGAGCTCCTGTGAATCCCCACATCGCTTCATCCAAGCTCAGTGTCTCTTCTGTGTGCCAGCCATCAGGGCTATCGTCTGTTCCACGACCCGTATGCGGACTTCGACGGGTTACGGCGGCGTAGATGCCCTGAAATGGGTTGGGGGGCTCGACAGGAAAATCACTACCCAGAATCGGATGGGCAGAAAGAACAGAACGCATCCGGTAGGCGGAGGATGAGAGACGGTCTTTACCAAGACGAGCAAGAGCATACTTCATGTCTGATGTTGCGTGTGTGGGTTGAATAGAAGGAATGATACCGACTTCTCGAATCCGTCGCTGATCATCCGGGTGAATTATTTGGGCGTGCTCAATGCGAAAGCGATGACGAGCTTGACAAGCAGCACGTGCTTCAATCTGGTCGTGAGACCCATTTGCGGGCTGGTCCGGAGTCGAAGGGTGTGCGCCCTGAGCAGTAGCCTCATGAAGACACTGCTGGACAAGAGCCGCCTCAAGAGCGTCAACAGCGTTACGATTGGCAAGATCACCGATAGCATGGATATTGACCTGGTATCCGTCAGCTGCCCAGCGCTTGGTCACATCGGTAAGAGCAGAGGCGTTGATAAGGAGCGAGCCTGATGTCCACGGGTGATCGGAGTATGGTTCGAGCATGGCGCTGCCCCAGCTTCCGAGAGCGCCGTCTATCTGAGGTTAATCACTACCTTTGATAATTTTGATGGAGACACGTACCCGCAAATAGCTTTACACTCTGAACTGCAAAGCGATCATCGTCTCGGGCGAACTTGACAGCTTCCTCTGGGCAGTACGAGTTACGCTGAGGACATTCCAACATTGCGTAGACACGAAGGGTCCAGTCGTCCCCCGAAGAGAGCTCGTTGTAGAGATTCAAGGTATCTGGAGTTGCTCCAGCATCGTGCATGCCAACAAGACCAACCTCGTTAAGGCGCTTCATGGCGGTCTTGACTGTACGAGCCTTGAAGTCCCGGCCAGGCTGAGGCCAAAGTGAGATGACCAAGTCCATGGCGTTATCGCAGAAGACACCGAGGCCAGGGTCGCGGATGATCTCACCTCCCGGGACAGTTTCAGGGAGGTTTGATGGAAGGAGATCGAGAACAGGCTTGGAAACCCAAGTGCAGTGAACATCAATGCGATCAAGCATCAGATAGATGCCGCTGAGCTCTGTATCCTGCGTGATATCTGCCTATGGACTTCTTAGTGTGTGACGGGAAGCTGAGATATGAGTATCTTACAGCTGTAGGCATACGCCCAAAAAAGGTCTGATCCCATCCAACTCCGCGAACCCAATTATCTTTCGATCCGGCGCCAGGGTTGGCAGAGATATAATCTTTAATCCTCGTACGCACCTCCGCGAGAGATTGGGCACCAAACAAGTCAACAGAGTGGAGGAACTCTCCGTACTGGAGCAAGTGACCATGTCCATCCCAGAGTCCTGGAATCACATAACCATCTATCATGGGCTGATCAGCGTCTCGTGGACCAACAGCAGTAAAGACACCATCCGCAACAGTAAAACATTGAGCTTCAGCCTGATCAGGATCATGAGTTCGGATGGAATTATAACAATATGTTGCTGATTCTCCCTCGTCCGAAGCTGTGAGTGGCTGTTGAAGACGATATGCAACAGCAAAAGCGACAACTATGAGGGGCAGGACGAGTCCCCATCTGACCAAAGAGGCTGTGACAGCCATCGTCTAACGCGTGACTTATAACTGAACTGCTACTCCTGAAGTAAGTAACAGAGCCCAGTTTTGTAAAGGCATTGGATCTTTTTAGAGATGGGGATTGTTGGGGTGATGTGGGAGACATGATTTGACATGATAGCTGCATGTTATCGATAAGAATTTCATTGATCTTTGTGGGGGAAGCTGCACTAATACGCGGAAAGAGGTTTTCTTCTCAAAGTTTGATTTAGGTGTAGTAGTACGCATCATAGAAAAGAAAAAATTATGTCTCTATAAGATACATTCATAGAATTATCGCATACAAATGTGCCTTGCTTCCATTTAAATTTATTGAAAAGATTTGTGTCAGCGAGGGATCCTTGCCTAATTGCATCCCAATCGTGAGCTTAGCCCAGAGTCCTAGCTCTCCACACTAATTCGTACCTTAATTGAATCACCACACAGATTCTCTCCAGCTCTGATTGATTGCACAAATGTTAACCTATGTGATATACTTTTAAGGATACGTAAGTGCTGCGAATAGCAGCTCTATCGTTCGCTCTCAAACACCAAACTCCACTGGTCTCCAAACAATAGGAGATAGACACTTGGTGTGACTGTTTGTGATGACTTGCAATAACTACTGGCTGAATACGGCAAACAAGATGCTGCCGTGGCTGATACACTGAATAGGTAGCCTATATCTATATGTTTAGATGCTTACCTGGAGCTGCCTATATAACCAATCGCAAGGCACTGGCCGACTTGATCCGACAGTGTCAGATTGACTTTCTTTTGGAAGCTTCCCATCCACCTCTAAGACATCAGCAACAACAGTAACGATAACTGTCATCTTTGAAATCTCGCCATCTATGAACAAGAAAAGACTAACCCCAAGCATGGCTCTATCGC
Organism: Fusarium mexicanum; assembly: GCA_013396015.1. NCBI lineage: Eukaryota > Fungi > Ascomycota > Sordariomycetes > Hypocreales > Nectriaceae > Fusarium > Fusarium mexicanum. Next base: position 35,407 of record JAAOAM010000351.1, read on the forward strand.
GAGCTGAACTCGAGTCCATCGTGGCTGTTCATGTTCGAGAGCCCCTCCCAGCCGACACCCTCACGGCCGCTCTCAACTCCAAACCCTTCATCCCTATTGAATCGATCATCAACCTCCGCGATCTAGGTGCCGTTCCTGGCAGTGCCATACGCCCTGGGTATATCTTCCGTTCTGGTATGCTTGACGCCGCCGCCGCCGACCCAGGAGCTATGGCCTGGCTCACTGCCAACGTCAAGACTGTCTTTGATCTTCGCAGCAAGGAAGAGCGAGCTACGTACCCCAGTCCAAAAATAAGCGGCGTCAAGTTTGTCTTCTGCGAGCGTGTTGCTGAATACCCCCAGCCTAGTCCCGCCGACTTTGCTGTTGATGATGGCAGAACTGCTTGGAGGGAGCAGTTGATGGCTGTCATAGCGGCGTACAAGCCCTCTATCCGAGCAGTCCTCGAACACGTGAGAGATAACCCGAACGAGCCCTTTCTCTTTCACTGCACTGGTAAGAAAATCAAGTTTCTGTCCAAAGGGTGTGAAACTAATCGTAAAACTGAGCTATAGCTGGCCGTGACCGCACGGGCGTCATGGCAGGGCTCCTGCAGACCCTTGCCGGCACAAAGCAACAAGACGTCATCTTCGATTACATGCTATCACGGATTGGTATCGAGCCAGCTCGCGAGCGTCTACTCTTCTTCATCTTGGCAAACATTGATGTGAAGAGCACTGAGGAGCCTGGCTTTTGGAACATGGTCAGCCTACACCCGAGCTTTTGGGAGGCTTTTGGTCAAGGTGTCAAAGCCGAGTATGGAGGATGGGATGGCTACGTGAAGGGCCTTGGGTTCTCAACCAAGGATCTGGAAACCATCAAGACGAACTTGCAGGCTTAACGATGTCATGGCCGGATGCTATCCCTGAGGCAGGGCAGTACCGTATTGGAAATGGTTAAAGTTGGCTAAAATGAGGTTTATCGCTGTACAATTTTACTATCTCCATTGCGTCTGGGTAGGATACGTTGAATTGACCATACCGCGATCTAAGGGACTTGAGGAAGCAATGAATCGAATGGAAGTTGGAAATGTTGGATATTCTCTTCTAGGTAATCCACTCATGGTTGATCTTCTTGCCCATCATCATCGTCATTTCATCTCAATATCTCACTTAAGGGGACAACAAATGATGAGTCCTATTAATAGACGCAATGGTAGCCAACTTTAACATACTCATCGTCACTCAACTTTGTAAAGCCAGTCATTTATGCAAGACTGAGTATCCTAATTCATCTGCAGCCCTATGACATCACCTCCACTGCTAGGGGCCCTGTCTGGGAACCCGTTGGACCCTGCATCTTGAGCAAGGGTCTAGTGCCCGCGTACCAATTAAACTGCATTGCATCCCATCTAGTGACGTTTCAGTACATTAAAACGTCAATTCCGCCACTGTCCTGTAGACCAACAGCCGATTCGTTCGTTCCCATCGTGATCTAAGCTGTATTTCCAAGTTTTGCTTCTCATCAAGGGGGTCTTTTGGCCATTCCCTCTTTCAGGGTCCAACCAAGTTAGAGGTACTGTAGTCAATAGTGGTGGCATCGACTCTTTTGGATCTGCAGACAACGACATCTGATGACCAGGTTTCCCTAACTACCTACGTATTTCATCAATGATCGTAATAGGTGATGCAATAATTCTTGGCCAGGCATGGTTCCTTGCTCAAGTACGTTATGTTGCGCAACTATCCAAAAGTATATATAATATCTCGTTGCAACAATTCCTCAATATCGATATCAGAATCATCAATACAACAGGCCACAAAAGCACAAACATTAGCACAGACATTCACAGACACACACACTATTAACTTCCCCTCCAATCTACCATTCAATAAACCATCCAATATGCCTCTCACACGAACTCACCGTCACACCGCTCCCCGTCGCTCCATCTTCAGCACCCGCCGCCGTGCTCCGGCCCATTCTCATCGTCATACAACAACCACCACAACCACAACCACAAAGCCCCGTCGCCGCGGCATGTTCAGCGGCGGTGCTAGTCGACGCACACATGCTACAACCACTGCACCTGTTCATCACCACCAGCGTCGACCTTCCATGAAGGACAAGGTCAGTGGTGCCCTCCTCAAGCTCAAGGGTAGTTTGACTCGCCGACCCGGCGTCAAGGTATGTTCATTCTAACTGCTGTCGGGTCAACGGTATACTAACGTTATTAAGGCTGCTGGCACTCGACGCATGCGCGGTACTGATGGTCGTGGTGCGCGCCACCACCGCTATTAAACTCCCCAAGTAACTTGTTAGTTATGTCAAGCGGTTCTCAAGTAGACCGAGGATACAGGAAATTTCGGAAGTCGAACGGAGTATGGAACAACGGACAGTGAACTTATACACAAACATGTACGATTATGATAGCGTTGATACCCTTTACTGGGAGTTGAGGATAATAGTATGATTTGTTATACGGCTATAAACAAGCATGAGTTTGCACTGTCACTGCCAGTGACTTTATCTATCACAATCTCGCAGCTCGTCATAACCACATAGCCTTCCGGCTTTCTTCTAATATCAGAATGGTTGCTGTTGTTTTTGCCCCTTAGTTGACTACAAATTATGCCCGTTTTCCCATAGGCTTCCATCACCTGCGATAATTTCAGACTAATGCAAAAGTTCACTGACTGTCGCAGTGTTCCCCAAACCTGTTAATGTAGCTCGTCCACATCAGAAGGGGAAAAACCAACTGGACGATAAGAAGGCATCAAGCGAATATCCTTGTGCAACTTGGCCGAATTTTGTAGCACGTAAGGGCCTCGTACCAATTGGAGCATCGATGTTGAGGAGCCTCGCCGGTGGTGAAGTTTCCCGCACATTGGATCAACCAGCTCGTCAATGTTCGTGACCGACAAACGAGCTAAGCTCAATCTCTTCCTTTCACATGCCCTCAGGGAAGGACTTGCGTCAATAGATTCCATTATAAGCTCATCCATGTCGTACTTGACAGGCTCAGAGACACGACCATGAGTATACTGCTGGAATTGGAGCTCCAACTTCTCTAGAGCTTCTTTGCTGGGCGACGGGTGTTTCTTCGTCCTGCTAGAGGTATGCAAGTCTCTCTTCGCTTTATCCGAAACTTGTCGAGCTTGAGTGATGGAATTAGCCAACACATCGCCAACAGGTTCCAAAAGCTTATGGCCCAAAAAGTGGTGTTGCCCGATTTCTTTTCGGCCAGTCGTCGGTAAAGATCCCGGTCTCTCATTAAAAAGAGTTTCTGGTATGTGCATATCGCTGTCCACGGAGCAGCAACCACTGCTCGACGTTGATGGGCGCTCGACTAGAATCCGAGGGGTTGAAGATCCGACTGGTGTACTGTTCAAGAACCTATCTTCAATGTTGTCGTCGAATCCCTTCTCGGATTCGAATGGATTGTATAGCGAAGGGGGAGGCGTCTTTGGATCATCGTTGGAACCTTGATTCAGCCGATTTTCGAAACATGTTAGAGCTCGCCTATCAGCTCGTTCAGAGAACGGATCCTCCACAAGTTTTCCATTTCTGAGGGATTTTCCATCGTCTGCTAATGGCTTTCTGTTAACGCGACCTCCAACGATTTGCTGGACTTTACTTTTATTGAGGTTATCCCCTTCATTCAAGCGGAGCTCAATGTTGCTGATCGGAGAAGCGTTCTCAGTTGATGCATGTGAACGAGGAGTAGGAACAAGGCTCCCTCGAATCCACCCATCACCTTGTTCATCGCCTGAGTGGGAGAAGGCCCGGGCCTGTGTTTCTTGGTGATTCACGGCTTTTGGATGGAAGCGATCCCAAGCATTCGAGACTTTTGCACGCACTTTCGACGGCACCATACGCGTGAATCTTGAGGCCGAGCAGTTGGCTTGTTGTGGCAAAGGCTTGAGTGCATTGGTAGCCGCCAGCATAGCGGCCAGTTTCCCAGTAATTTCTTCACCAGCACATCGGTCTTGGATGTTAGGAATCTGGCATCCTTCTGCAACTCGATTTCTCGCATTATTGTCACAGGTATCGAGCGCCACAGATGTCGCCGGTGCGAAGTCTTTCGTAGGGTGAAACTTGAGGGGGTCATAAGACAGCGATCTAGTAGGCACATGGCGGCGTTGTAAGCTTGTACTTAGTCGCTTTTGTGATGTATCCCTGTGTCTACCTGTCGTGGCAGCTCGTCTAGGAACTATTCCCACGGCTTTCGATGGCGAGTGCTTGCCCATGCGGGAGGCCCGAGGGTGAGTATCCAAAGACCTCAGTGGTGTTTTGATAGGTGACGGGAAATCCAGTGGCGGGATAGCTTGATTGCCATCAATCGAAACCGAGTTTCTCGGTGTAGTGGTCCGGCGCTTTTTTGGAGACAAGTCTTCTCCTTCATTGGAGAGGCGCTCTGGTGTGGAATCGTCCAGTAACCAGCTTGCCATTTCATCCGCAGTTTGCGGATCAACCATTGCTCTCTTCCGGGATGCTTGCTTGGAGGAATTGTTTACATGGAACTCTGCTTCCGAAACAGTTAGAAGTTTACCATGGAAGACACGTGGGATAACATACGCAGCCGATCAGGTAGTAAAGGGTTTGGTATGGCTCTTTGGCGACGTGTTCCCAGCGTCCTCAGGATACTTCTATTTCTCTTCTTTCCGTATGTGATGGCAGTTGGCATCGTTGGTACTTGTTGTGATTAGAGTGTAGCGAGTGAGTGAGAAGAAGCGAATCAATGGCTCTATCCAGCGGTGATGAGCTGGAAAATTGGCTGTTATCAACCCAGACCATCCGTTGAGTGGGAAGAGAAGCCGAAGGATTCGCAAGCGAACAGTGATGGGCGCATGCGGTTGGCAGTTTGTCGAAATAGGGGGAGAATCCTTGATCAGCAGTATGTCACTCGAACACCTTCATTTTTCTGCCAAAATGGATCGCCAGGCCCAAGTACAGGAACTTGATCGAGAAATGAGGTTGCAAGAGTTTGATTGTAAGAGCTGAAAAATGAGTGAGTGGACGACTCGGTAAAGAATGAAAGAGGAAGGTTCACTTCATATGTATGTACCATGCCTAAGTTGGTACCTTACTTTACGTACATATGCCGGCAAATGAGGTGAGGTTGGAATTGCAGGAAGATAGGTAGGTGCCTTTGGTCAGGATATATAGGAGCTGGGTACTTAGAAAAGAGTTGAGAAAGAACGTTAGGTTAGTGAAATAATATAGTAGATACCGACCGAGAGTCGATATCACTGCCAAGCAGTGCTCGCAACAGTTGCCCTTGGTTTCAGGCAACTAAGGTCCTTGTATTGGACACTGAGCTGACCTATGCCTAAGGTAAGCAGGTGGTATGCAGGTGTTTTTGTATGTTAATGTGGAGATCGTGATTTGATGAGGAATTCCCGTGATACCTCTATGTGTAGGTAGTCAACGAGAGTAGAACCACGCTCCCTCCATATTTGTGAGCAGCCACTTGCAGCACCATCACACAATGGCCGTCATACGCCAAGATGCATAGTACTATGACGCCTCTTCGCTCTTTCCCGAACAGAGTTCAATATGAAGGCCATCGTGCAATGTTGCACTGCAGATTATGTCCTGGATGCGATTTGACGATCAGTACTAACTCAGAACCATGCTACCCCTGACTTACATCAAGCGACTTGGAAGGCGAGAAGAGAAGTGTTTAATAACAACACGAGATTTCCATCATGGAACCGAGAAGACGGAGCCTTCAAGACACAAAAGGCTTACAGACTCAATTTTAGCTTGTTCGTAAGTGTCCAAAGAAGTCAATTACTGAATTATTCTCAGTTGTACGTTATATTCACCAACTACTTTAGTATCCTACCGATGATAGCACAGTATAGCTGCATACTCCAACAAGGAAATCATAAAAAAGACAACCGCAGCTTCAGAATTAGGCAATCATAGCTTGAGACAGTTCCCATTCTTCTGCTCGTACAACTTGGTAACCTCATCCTGAAAACTGGCCCGAGACTTGGGGGCTCAGACGATGTACTCGAGTTCATGGAGCTTCGCAAAGTCTCTGAAGGCTTTATTCATCCGAAACACTGTTTCAAAACAAGTCACTTGCTTTGCAGATTGGAGGATGGTTGTAGTGAGATGATTTCAGTTGTTGCTCGCTGTCTACGTACGACCTACATTGGTGACGAGGAAACACGTGATACCACAGCCACGAAAGCGACTTGTGGCTGATCCTTTTTGCCTTGATCGTGGCGCATTTTCGCATCATCGTCGCCTTGCCGAACCACCAGAAATTTCTCTCGAACGACGGCGGGTCTACCAAGCGAGATCGGGAGTAAACGGCAAGATAACCTGATTACGGTTTGCAATTCCATTATCAAGAGTCATGATGTTCTGATTATGAATCTGGCTGGTTTCCCGCATCTTATAATTCCTTGAATCCAACACATTAAATCCGAAAGCTCCGACCAGTTACGATTAATTATCGCGCCTCTCATCCGTTTCGACCGACCACGAAGTTTCTCAACCACGTTCTCTTCGACTGTAAGCCTACGACTCAGGAGGGCATTGGATTTTGTGGCTAAAGCGACCTCATTCGATAATCATGTTAAGACAACCTGTTCGCGGCGTGCGTGCGCCTTTGCGAGCCTTCAGCCAGCCAGCTCAACTGGCAGCCTGGAATGGCGCATGGAGGAGACTCTTTACATCACAGTCGCAAAATAAGACCGCGCGTCAGCTTTTGAGATGGAAGGCCGTCCCTTGGGATAGTATGATGGCCAGACTGAGGAGCGCTCGCTTCGGGATCGGTTCTGCAACAACGCCAGGCATGCTCCAAGGCGTTTTAAGGCGTGGCTTTCGATTTACCACAAAGCGCAAGACAAACAAGAAGCCGACCGTTGGCGAAGCCGAGGAACCAAAAGGCCTCACCGCCAAACTCAAGAAGCTTACAAAGGAATACGGCTGGGTGACCGTTGGCGTTTACCTCGGGCTGACCGTTCTCGACTTCCCATTCTGCTTCCTATTTGTTAGAATGGTCGGTGCTGATAAAATCGGTAAGATATTGCCGCGGCCTCACCTAGATCCGTCAACGAGGCCATGCGGACCTTTATTCTCAGTGGGTTGCTAACTGATGCCGCCGGCGCAATTTAGGCGAGGTCGAACATCGTGTGATGTCGTCAATCAAGCAGATGATCCCCGATACTGTTCGGGAGGCCTGGCACACCTACTGGCAATCGTTCAAGAAGGTTGAGGCGAGAGCAATTGGCGATGACGATATCAGTGACAAGATGGAGATGGCCACATGGGGTGTCGAGAAGGCCGAGGAACGCAATCGTACAGATGCTAGTGAGTACTACCATTAGATTTTGCCCCTGGGCGCATGCATTAGATGCTTCCCATCGCCCCTAACAGCTCGTGATGTGGGCAGTAGAGTGCGCTTGCTGAGTTGGTGAGAAAGGCTAACGACTCAATCTGCGACAGGTTTAGCAACTCAGCTGGCGCTGGCGTACGCCATTCACAAGAGCTTCATCTTCATCCGAGTGCCATTAACGGCCGCCCTAACACCCAAGGTCGTCAAGATCCTTCGATCATGGGGCTATCAGATCGGAAAGAAGAAGGCTTAGCTGGTCAAAGATGGCATCATAACGGTTCGAGACTGGAAACTCACAAGCCCCCAAACACAGAAACGCTGTTTATGAAACGCTTGGCTTGGAGTGTAAGCACTTAGACGGTATTTGTATAATTAGTGTAGTCAGTCCTTGGTGTTGGCTGGAATTATTGATGGATAGACTTGATTGTATAGTACAACTCCTTTACTCTGAAGCACACATCTGGGCATTTGTTTCCTGTGGCTGAATCACACGGGACGAAATATCTGGGCCGCAGACAGATCCAGCAAAATCGGCTGCACCGAGCCAGTGATCAGCCAACAGAATTGCTGTAGTTGGAAGCGTATTCAGGAACCGGCTTCGGATGGCCTAAGCCATTGAACTCTAACATGGAGGCGTCGAATAGGAGTGACCTGAATGGCACAATAGGAAAGCAGATGTGAAGAAGCCCAGACTTTCAATAATGGTCGTAAGAAGCTTGGCGTGCCTCTCGTCCAGAGGAGGATAGTGCGCCGATAGATCTGCAACCGCAACGTTTTGAACAACGCCATGTGCTCCCATGGGGGCGTTGTTTGAGATTATCTCGAGATGGCGGCGGCGGCTAACTTGGAACTCCAGAATGGGCCTCGAAACGCCAAGAAGGTCACCAAGCAGCGAGCGGGGCGTCAATTGTGGACAAGAGGAAGAAGAAGGCGACTAGAAGTTCTGGAAGGGCCGTCAGTTGTGGATTTGGCAACCTGTCTCAACCATGTTTGACCCACGGCGTTGCGATTCAGGCTCAAGAGTCAGTTTGCTGATTGACTTTGATTTGCCCTGGCCGATGTCATAGCAAAGACCGAGCGAGTCGCGAAAGGATCCTCATGATTTCGGGGATCTGTAAAAGACTGGAAAGAAATCCGTTCGGAGGAAGTGGAGATCATCGTTGGTGCGAAAGTAAAAAGATCCTATTGTCTCTGAATATCCAGAACTGGAGCTAGTCCCGGGCGCTCATGTTTCCGTTGAATCCATGCGTGACAGGTCAAGAAAGTCAGGGTTCAAAATCAAGGTTCAGGTAACGTCGACCCCCCTGCAGTAATCAAAGAATTGGGGCGGGCTTTAGTGAGCGGGAATAACGGCTAGTTAAGTTGGCGATTGTTTCAAGTGCCTGACTCTTAGCGGTGGGAACTTACCAGGGTTGGTTTTGTTCCGCGGTTTTCGATAAGGTGGGCTTGCTTGATGATATGCATGCATGGAGGAGCATTGTCCACCTTGTGACTTTGGAGTTTGGAGAGAAACCTGCCTGCCTTTTACAGGCTCACTCCCTCGGATTCCTGAATTTCCCATAGTACATCACCTTCCATGATGGGACACATGGATAGATGTAATGTGCATAAAGTACATACCTAATCGGCGCTAAACAGCGGCTCCGAGAAGTGAGTGGGCTTGATACATTAGTAGTGTGATCCGCTGTTGGCCTTGCAATGGATGTTTAGACGCACGCGAGATGTCATTCACCGTTCTCGTTCTCGTGATTCAAACCTTGATTTGGCGTTTTTTGTGTTTTCGCCCCTACTCATTTTCTTCTCTTCTCTCTTTCTTTTTTTTTGTGTTTTTCTTTTTCTTAGTCTAAGCCCTGAAACTCGGGCCGTTGAGGTATACATACTATACGCTTATTGTGATGGCCTAAAACGGCAATCAATTCGCCGTCAGTAAGACAAATTAGCTGTCTACCGTAAGAGAACAGCCAAAATCGAATAAAAGCCCAGATGCCCAGGTACGGATAGATGGCAATCAACTGTATGCCTGCGATTGCCCGTGCAAGGGATCCCTGCAATGATCAACCCAACGGCTCAAACAAAACGTGGAGCATCCAGTTCACGTACTAGGTAGTAAAGGCTTAGCAAGCAAACAGGGAGGCAAGCAATCCAACAAAGCAGGGAGAACAATTGGTGCTCGACAATAGAGTTTGGCGATGAAGCAGCGGTGGACACGCCTAGCCCAGTAGTGGACGGTCCGTGGAAATTACATGACAGGGCGAGTGGAACTCAAGATAATTAATGGTTGTTTAAAACTGACAGTTTACAGTATGAACAGTCACAACGTCAGCAGAAACTGAGAATAGCGTCAGGCTCAACCATCAGGCGGCGGTTCGCCATGCCATGTGGGAAAAATTGGCTCCTATTTGGTACATACATATGTAGCAAGGAGCACGGCCAAGGCCAAGGTAAGGTACTAGTCGGCCACTGTGACATCGACGGTTGTAAGATGTGATGCGAAATCAAACTGAGGCAGGGGACCAGAGACTAAAGCGTTCTTCACCAGCCTTTTGATTCGTGACTTTGCCGCTCTTGGGACGGGAATCTTATGTAGTTGACCCGGCGCGTAGCTCGCCAATTCTCTTGTGCTTCATCATGCATCCAGGACCTGGTCTGGTCTGGTGCAGGTGGATAGCCATAACTCCGGAGCGTCAGGGTTGGCATCGACAATCACATGGATCATGATCCCCCACATGTTTTTCGGGACAAAGAGATCTGGAGTTGGAACTGGAGCGGAACAGCCTGTGGACCACTGCGGAAGAGACCCGGTCCAGCATCCATCTCAACACAAGCAAGAAAGTGTGTTTGTGTATCAAACGGCGACTTGTAATGACGCTTTAGTGCTGTTGCATCGCCAATAACTACTAGTTACCGAACCGGTGAGAACAAAAGGTTGACTCAACGCAAAGAGATGACAAGTGTTGGTTGTTGTCTCAAGGGTCACAGGGCACACTGATGACGATGTTGAGTCAGGCTGCTGCAACGTCGGAGAGAAATGGAAATGAGACTGGGAATAATAGTGCCACTTAGTGGAGGTCTCACTGATCGCTACATTAGCTTGATGTCTTGGCGATGATCCGTATTAGGCGCCCTGCTGAGAGGATGTAACAACCACGCACACAGCCCTTCAACTCTGATATTCTCTTTACGCGCCCAATAACCCCGAACACAGAGTAGGTAGGTATTTAGTGGCAGAACAATGGGATAGTGGCATTCAACAAAACTCAGTAGATACGAATAAACTTTGCTGTTCCCAAACGCTGGAACAACTAATACACAAGATGTGTGTCCAGATGGAGTCATAACAAAGCCAAACTTTTGGATCCTCAAGATGGTACAGTTTGGTCGGAGCTTGGAAAGGAGAGCAGAAGGTTAGTTTTTGCTGTGGGACCTCGGACTATCGATGATGTCGTTCACTCTCATCACTTTTCAATACTGACAGTTCATCGAAGCCAAAGATTTTGAAGAAAAGTATGTATCGTGGCATGGATCTCTTTTCCAGTCGACGCGGCTCGCTCGCTTTATTGCCTGCTAGACTGTTTAAGGTGATAAGGGGACGAAGCACGGCTGACTCAATCGTATGGCCGCCAAGGCAGGAAATTCGAATAACCAAATTACCACGACAAATATAGTTCGGATAGTACCAGACTAGATAAGCAAGCGCCCCCATCGTCAGAGACAAGCGCGTGACAGATGTGCGAAGCAGTGCATACTCAAGAAAGTTAGCAACAGTCGGTGAGACATTTACATAAATCACCATATGCAACCTCGATGTGTTGTCAAGTACCAAGAAAGGACAACACGATGAATGAGCAAACATGCTCTATGCCGAGGCTGGCGGAGTCAAGAGTTTTAGAGTTTTAGGCGAAGTTCTCAAAGTTCTAACCCTTGGATAAGGGAGTCTCCGAATCCATGCCCGTGTTGAGTGGAGACAGGACGGAGGTTGTGGAGTATGAAAAGCGGAGATTCGGCATTGGAAGCCAATGTAAGTATGTACAGTAGAGTACGGACGGGAGTACGGAGTAAGAAGCTCAAAGTACCATGTTCGCATCTCCAATCTGCCTTGCACAAAAGAGCTCTCTTTATCGTCAAAGTGTCTGTCTGTCAAAGTCTGAGCGGGTGCAGATGACAAAGTGCAAAACTTTCTGGTGGGCTAGTGTGCTAGGAGCAGCCAACCTGCATGTTGCAGCCCAACCGCCGTTCGATCATGACCTGTGTTAGCGGTTTGTTAAGCACGACGTAGAAACCCTATTTGGGAAAAAAAGAAAAGGAAAAAGAAAAGAAACCCTCTCGAGAGATGAGACTGCTGGCCGAGTGACAGGGCCTGTTGCCTGCCGGGATTCCTGCCTACCTGCTGCCTGCCTGCCTGCCTGCATGCACATGCATGCAATTCTGTTCACGCTGTCTTAAAGAACAACAATGGCGCGGGGACTGCTGCATTGCATTCCCGGCACATCGCCGTCGAGCTGCCAAATGCTGTGTCGTAATTGGCACTGCACCGAATCTGGATGGATGGATCTTAACAGTGCGTCTACCGTAGTTAGGCCATCAATGGAAATTGACGTGATGTCATAACGCTAGGTAAGCTACTGTATGTACAACAAACCCTGAAGTAAGTTACGGAGTACGATGATGACGCGACACCAAAAAGGACGGCAAACGAGAATCAATGGCGTATTTGATATTGTGAGGAAACTTTTTCCCTACTGGTCCCACAGAGGCTGAACTCTGGAAATTTGAGGAATGGAATCGACAGGGACGAAAGCCAAAGGAATGGACTATAGCTTAATCTGGGAGGAAAGGAGAAGCTTGGTGTTGGTACTAGAAAGAATCCAGAAGCATAAGGTAGTGGGTATAAGGGTCGTCCTCAGTGACGCCAGGTGGATGGCGCCGTTAAGCAAGCGCCAAGCCCTTGGAACAACCACCTATTACTGTGCAGGACACATAGGGCTGTTTGGAGATGAGCTGAGTAGGTAAGTACCTATCTATCTCTATCACTGGGAACTCTCTCCTGGGAGCGATTAATAATTACTCGTTTTACATACAAAGTAGGTAGGTATCTATGATACCGAGACAAAAGGGGATCGATCAGGGTTACGGGCTGTACTCCTGGTACGATGCTCTCACGAGATCAGGCATTTTAGTACACGAGTTCGGGAGTACCAATTCCGCCTCTGGTCAGTGTTTGAAACTTTACTATCCCATAACCTTCACCGCATTTTTATCAAGACATAAAGGACGGAATTGCATCCGTATCACCGCACTATTCTGAAGTTAACACACGGAGCTTTTAGCCAACACAAATCATCAACACGGGAGAATAAGAGTCAGGCCCCCATTCAAGATTCACAAGCCCCCTGTACCAAAGTCTATCAAGCCCAACAAGGCAACTACTGCTTCACTAGCGTGGCCTTTTCGGTCATGGGCAGGCGGCACCTCATGCGTGTACGGAGTACATACATTAGTACTTGATGTTTGCCGCGCTGCTGAGACCAAGAGACAGGTACCTTACCTTCCTGATCCTTTATACCAATTGAGCAAGCGCTATTGAGCTCCGTTGAGCACCCCACGGGGGCTTTTCTCTTTCAGGCATCCCCAAATCGGGGACTGGACTAACATCATGGAACCCTAGTAAAGGCACAGCAGAGAGGGAAAAAGAGAAAAAAGGCAAAAGCCAAAGATTCAGAACACGCAAAGAAACTTTTACAGACCGGGGAACCAGTCGGTACTACTGTAAATACATCCATTTCTCGGCGAGACCTTATTACATTGAACTGACTAAGATATCAGGGCCCACGGATCATGCTACAGAACATGGCCTCCACTGTGCCATCTCCATCATGGACAACCAGAATCAAAAGTTATTATTAACCGGCAAACGTTAACGTTGAATACACCTACCTATGTATGTACATGACGGACACGACGGGTCATCATAATAGGTCAGACCAAACCCCACTCCGCCACAACTGACAACTGTCAGTTACATGTCAATCTCAACGTCAACATCAGTCCCAGGGCCAGGGCATGCTCTGAGCGCTGCGATGTTGATCCTTCTGTCAGCCCTGCTTTGTATTGGCGTCTCGTAGACAATGACCTACTAGTGGTTGCATTATTATCGACATGACACAGAACGGGTCCAAGACACAAAAGCCCGTTATATTGCGCCACTGCTGGAATATGTATCCAGATCTGCTTCAGATCTACAGTACATCGCGCGCTGCGAGTTGAGTTACTAATCGATTAATCAACCAAAAATCGACCAGGGTCAGGTTCCCGGGCCACGACTGCTACTCAGGTAATCCCCAAATTCCTTGCAAGGCCGAGTCACGCCGGAGCTGGTCTCACGAGGGTCTGAAGCCTGAAGTTTGAAGTCTGGAGCCTGTTGATCTCCGGTGCGATTAGACTTCGGGCCCGTCCACTGGTTACTGTTACATATATTCGCAGCCAGGTTCTTGTTACGGCGTAGCCTCCTTTTTGCCTTCGCTTTTTTGCTTTGTCTCCTATACTCTCTGTCCTGCCTTGGGCTGGGCCGATTTCCTTTCTGGACCCATGGTGCATCATGACACTCCCTCCCTTGTCTACACCCCAAGCCAAGGGAAGCAAACCTTAAACCAGAAAACCAAAATTGTCAACCATACACCCAATTCCCTTAGGCTAAGTAAGTAGGTAGGTAGTGAGTACGCCGTACACTTTACTTTGGCGAC